>JABFQM010000058.1:0-60877 GCA_022816865.1 Zelostemma sp. ZL-2020 | reverse complement strand
GTTACCTTCTAACAAATAAGAAGTTATTTTGATTTCGGAAACAACCGTAAACTTCGAAGATACCGTGAGAAACGAATTTTCCAATGAAGAAGTGTCGAAGTAATGAATCCATTTCTGAATTTTTGGCTTGCAAAAAGAATATTCGTGCACTTGAAATTTTTTCTCTCGCGAAATAATAAAATCTTCCCGATTTCTCTTTAATGTATTACGAATGAATCTATTGGGGCGTACTAATGAGGAAAAAGAACAGTGATGTGGAGGACACTGAGATTCCACTCGATCGGTTCTTTTTTCGCAGTTGGTCTACGATGCACGAGTCGCACGCTCCATTTTTTTCATTCTTCCAAATCATTCGTTCATGTTCATAGCAGGAAAATCAATTCCTCACTATCCATATGAATATTTATTTGCTTGAATATGATTTAGCTTTGAGTTTTCGACGCGTTTCGACCGCAGAAACGTGCTTTTCGCTTTCAAGACTTTTAACGTTCGAATATGAAAGAATAATGAAGTGCTGCGGTTCGCCATTAGATTTTAATCCTTAAACGGTTTGTGAAAAGTAAATTATTTCACTTGAAATCGACTCCTTTGTCCGTGAGCGTTTCTGAACTATTTGATAAATATCCATTACAGATAATCCACAAAGAGGCATTGATGAAATAATTTTTTTACAGTTTTGTGTGTTAATTTTCCAAGTACCGACAAGCGCGATTTTACACATTGAACTATCTTATTCCATTAGTCGTTCTTAGTGAAAAAGGATTTTCCCGAAAACTAATAAATCCGACAGGATTTTCGTTCATTCATCTAAAACCCTCGTAATCCCGGCTGAGTCGGGATTCCCGAGTCTCGATTTGGCAAAGGAACAGTATGAAAGCGATACATTGAGAACGTTAAATCAATTTTACGAATTGATTAAAACATACGTCAAGAACATTGGTATCCTACGCAGCTTTTTATACCATCACAGCGACAAAAGTAAATTCAGTTACGAGAAAACACGTTCACTCGGAACAAACACACTGTTGATTTCAACGCAAATTTAAACTTCAATTGAAAAGGTAACCGATTGGAAGATTGCGTTTTATTTCGTTTTCCAACGAAAACTTTGGTTTAAAAATTGAATAAATGTTCACCATATCAGATTGCCAATTTTTGTAAGGCACACAAATTAGCAAATCGAGATTTGTTGAATAAAAACTGTCTCAAAATTGCGTCTTGTTTTCGTACAAATGTGGGGAAATATGATGAGAACGAATCAGCAAACAACTCGAGTCGTTATTACTTTCAGCTTCATCTTTTTTGCCCAATTACCTACCACGAGCATTCACAGCGATACTAGACAAACCTTCAAATGTCGGAAAAAGTCGGCACGTGTCGCATGTACACAAAGAGAAATACAGTTACGAAAAATGTTTGTCGATTTGCAAGTTTATTATTTCGTTTTTTATTAGATCGTTTTTCGAACGAACAAAAGAGTTTTTAAACGAAATGTTTTTCAAGTGAACAATATTTTCCCCCGAGTGTGAAACTCAGGAGTCAAGGGCTTTTATGAAAAGCTTGAAAAGATCACAACATATGCGTCATCCGCGCGCGTGCAATTATACCGTACCTCGACGCTTTTCCGTTGCCGCCTTTTAATTGCGAGTAAGTATCTCGTGATGCATGTAGTGTAATAAGAAGTTTGCACATCAGAAAGAGGAAAAAGTGATGCTCTAAACTAGTGAATCACGAGTGGAACTCACAAATCAAGTATAGTACCTCAATTATTTTATCTGAGGAAAAATCGGGAAATCGAAATAAATACTAGAAACGTTTTGTTTTCTACACTCGGCAAATTTATAGAAAGTGAAACTACGATTTGAATTGATGAGTTGAATGCAACGACCTACGGTTCACTTCATCTTGCTTGATAAAAAAGTCTGCACTCTACACATTTGTTTGATCTCTCACGAATTTTTCCGCCTGGAAGAAACCTGAAAGTCTTTAAAAACATTGACTTTAAAGCGTCAACATTTTTGCGCCTCGAGACATACGATACGAATTTTCGGAGATAAGGTAGCACTCGGAGGAAGAAGTTCTTGGGAAAATTTTTGTGGTCGCAGCGGAAATTATGGTAGAGGCATGAAGAGAAAATTTGAAGATTTCATCTATCAATTATTGACGTTTTCCCGAATTTGAGTTCAGTAAAAATTTTGTACTCAAAGGAGATTGTGTCCCAGAATAAAAAGATTCTTTACAAAATTAAATTCATTGTTCGCAGAGACTAATATTCATATTGCGGTAGAATTTAATTTGTAATAAACGTATTAACGTTATCGATTCCGAGAATAAAAATACTTTTTTCCATGCCCCGACTTGATACATGCGAAGAACGAAGGTGCAAATCTCGTTCAAGAAATTCTGGACCAAAATAGTTTATTATTATTCTAAAACTGCATCGAAAACTCCATTTCGAAGCATGTGGAATAATATTTTTGTCCGAGTTCAGAAGAAGAAAAATCCCACTTTTATTGGTTTTTTCTACAATAATTTCGCCCGGAATATTTTAGAAACGCGTAAAAAAGATTATCACATGATTTGTAGATTTGTATATCTATTTAAACACGAAGTACCCACTTTTGTTTCAACCAGAATGTTCTCGATTGATGGTATTTAATTCTTCTCTTACCAGAAGAAAACTTTTCCAAATCGTTTATTGCTTTCGTGCCATTCAGAAGTTTTCTATAAAAATATACACGTTAAGTGCCCCGGTAATGACCAGTGTACCAGTAACGGCTAATTTGACGTGTGCTAGTTTTAAATTGCTTCTGAATGGACAAGAAATGAATCGAGAAGAGTTGAGTTGTTTTAAAAAGTTCGAAAAAAGTTAACATTTTCATTCAGTCCCGTTGATACTCATTCAGCGTTAAGTGACATGGATTAAATTGTGGGTAAAACAATAATTATCGATCGAGAAAAGTAGTAAAAAGGTCTCGGAAACGATACGTTTTTAGAGGAACGATTTCGTTGCATTTTTCCTAACAAAACATTCAGTTGAATCAATAAAAATGTCGTTGGAATATCAAAGCTTTTTCCGGACCGGCTGGTCTGTAAGAATCTGTCTCCAGCAATTTCCTGTAATTTTTATTCCCCGGAATAACGGAAAAAACATTCATGGGAAGAGTGGCCAGAATAAAATGCCATTTTATTCATCTTAATGGTACCATCGAAAACAACACGTGATTAGGCATCAAATTACATTCGAGCAAAGTCTTTAATCGATTTTTTAATGTCTATAAAATCGATTTGAAAATCGCTCTGCAAAATGTTGTACCTTGGAACTTAAATTATGTACAAAGGTGCATTTTATAATTATCTTCCACACGAATTGATCGACTTTCATTAGCGGCAATATTTCTATTAAAAAACGTAATGTTCCGAGGCACAACCGTTCAAACTCTCAATATTATAAAAAAAACTCCACTAAGGGCTTTTAAAATTTTCATTTTTCTTTCTCCCGGCTTCGATATGAAATTTGCTATCTAACTCCAATTTCGATCGATGTCGTTCAAATCTAATACTGCTACATCGTAAATGAAAATCGGAAAATTCGGACTTAACAGGTTTTGCTGCATACGCTACGGAATTTTCCGTGAAAGATTGAAGTTTTTAAAACGAATAAATGGGACAGAAATAATCTTTGTTTCTCGTAAAACGTAAATTACAATCCTCCGTGTTTTCGCACGATAAAAAACATTCGTTATGTATAAAAATGTTCCAGTAAAACTATTACTCGTCGAAAATAGTGATTTTTATCATCCAATATTACACGGATATTATTTGGTATGCATGCAATGCTTAATGAAGTTGAAGAGGCAGTAATTACGTTATGGCCCATGAATATAAAATGCACGTCGGGAAAGTTCCAAGTTTTTTGACGGATTCATATAAAATGAATATTCGTTGACTCCAAGTGAAATTGAAAAGTCTAAAGACGTACTCTTGCCAGTAAAAAACAAAGCTACCCCAGAAACGCCTTTCCTCTGAAGTTTCGTATGAATGGTAATAATGTGATGAAGGGAGTACAAGAAAAGTGAACAATAGCCGCACTCCGAAGGAAATATGTACCAAAGAAACTTTCAAACGAAACGAAAAAATGGCTAAACTTTGTGAGGAATCGCAGAAATTTTTTCACTGAAAAATTCGTCGCCTTTTTTAAAAAAATCCGTAATGAATTGTTGGATTAGCGAGAAGCGACGTGAAATTTTTTATTTTCATTGCAAATTCTTTCTTTTTGAACTCAAGAAGCTGAAAACGCGAGTGATTTATTCTAGACTGTTGCGGTACCCTGGAAACATCTTTTTCATTAGTGGCGCGATGTTGATCATAACGAGAGCTTGTGGAATTTAATGGCCGAGTGTAAAGTACAGGCAATTTTTTATACTGTCGTGAAAAAAACAGTTGGTTGGGACGAATGGATTAATGGAGAGCAGATTTCACGAATTACGTCAACCGCGAAAATAACAACCTCTACTTCTGCTGAACGAAACACGTAGTTTGATAGATTGAAATCATATCGGATTTCGCAGAACATGTTCAATAAAAAATATTGGACTTTTATTAGTCCCAAATATTCTCGATACCGCACTTCGCAAAAGTTTCTGTAATTTTTAAATAACCAGCTCGTGTGATTACTCCGAATTTTGATTGATTGATTACTCCTTGATTTGATTACTCCGAATAAAAGAACAACAGAAGTCTTGAGCTTGATATATTTATATTTTCATTATCAAAATGTAAAAACGGTATTTCCACAATTTCATGTAAATCTTTTACATTTTTTTCATAGTAGGCGTTATGAAACATAATATCAAGCGGGGCATTTTTTTTAAGTAAAGGTTGCACGACTTACCTCCATTAACGAGAAAACCGCGAACCTTTTGAAGTTCAGTAACAACTCTCGCGAGAAAAAAATTGCGACACAATTAGTATGAAGTACCATGTGCCATTTAATATACACATGCAATTACACGAGTACATCATTATCTGAAAAGAATTAAACTTTGGTATAATTTGCTTACCGAGATGTGTCGATTTTAATTTAACTTTATAATGTAATTACTTGTACGTAATTGAAGTTCGAAAAATTTAATGTCATCTACAACAAGGTTTGAAGCCAATTATTTTCTGAGTGAATGAGAAAAACTTTCGTAGTTCATCTGTGAACAGTTTTTCGTTTACAAGACTAACTTGGCTGGAAACGAAAAAGTTATTAGTTAAGAGAAAGTTGTCAAAAACAGTGGCTGATGAATGTTTTGAACTTACAATGTTGTATCAAAATCACCCATGCACTATTTTTGATAAAAATTCATGTTTGAAATAAATTCAAGTCAGTCCCTGAATATTATCAAATCAAATAAATCGATCGAAGTGGAAAAATGATGATAATAATTAGAACGAGAAGAAATTGATGACATGCTAGATTTGTAAAAATCATCCGAGGGAATTGAAAATTACGGAAAATTTCACCGAATCTTCAATTTCCTGATTCATGATTGCATACATAAAAGTACTTAGGAAGAATAAAAATCTGTGCTGAAGAAAAGTTGAATAAATCGTTACATAAGTGAGGAAGATCAAATGTAAAAGATAAAAGAGTCGGAACTGTGCAAGTTAAAATTAACTAAGATAACATTAGCTAGATAAAAAAGATTGAGAAGATAAGAGAAAGAAGAAGAAACGAAGAAAGAAGAAAATATGGGGCTTTGTATGTCAACCAGGTCTCATTACTTGCAACTTTGCATTTCAGCAAGATTTATGGAATAAATTGTATTGTTGACACGCAACGCCCCACTGAAAACTTGATCATAATGCCAACGTAAAGACGATATCGAGCAGAAAAAAAGAATGGTAAGGAAAAATGAAGAAAGAAAGAGTCGATGTACCCTAGTGCTCATAGTCTGCAAGGATGATCGACCGGATGTCCCAACATTGGTCCAACTCCTACCAACATAACAATAAGAAATCACTTTTCAGTTTCCAATCAACAATCGCAATTAACGATAGATATCAAAGTAATCAAGAAAACATCAAAGATCGAAGCTTCCATATTAAAGCTTCGAACAGAAATGAAGTACGGATCAGTAATCCCTTTGATAATTAGACTTCCTCCTCGAATTATTGATCGAAGCGCTAATGAAAGATGCATTTCGATATAAGAGAATTATAATAAAACGAAGACTCGAGTCGCAATTATTGTTCTTTTCATCCAAACTTGCAATCGTCGAGATTCGAAATGTAAATCAAAAGCAGTATTTTATATGTAGGTTAAAATGTGATATTAGAATTTGTAGGGTCCTCGAGGACTGGGAGCTGCCAACCTCGACAGAGATGGCTGTGATATGAACCGCAAGCATCCCGTCATCGCGTCCTCCCCGGTGACTTCTCACTCGTTTTCGCTTTGTGTTCTTGTCACCGCGGATACCCCACCTGCCCCCCCTTCTACCCTTATAAAGACCTTCTCGAAAAACACCTCAGTCGCCTGTTTACAATAGGCAAGCACCCCACGGCCACGTAGATCTGGGTCGTCGATTTTAATCGGCTTCAGGGACGACAGTTCAGCAAATTCTCTTTCTGCTCTCTAATCGTAAAGGCGACATATTCGTGACACGAAAAGGTAAAAGGTTAGAATCCTTTGCAAAGATAGTTTGGACGCACTGGGATATCCTAACCGCTCCATCTCCATGAGACTTCGCTTTTGAGATTGATCTCGGGGGGCGAATCACTCTATGCAGTAAAAGGAAAAATCCCCAAGGTTAACTTAGTCATCTAATCATCCGATTTAGTCCATTTTCGAGAGAACCCGCAGTTTGAATAATTCTACTTCTCAAAGTCTAGTTTAAATAATTCAACAACTTTCCTGCCGATCTTTGGATAGAGAAATTACTGTAAGTAGAAAAATCCGTAATAATCCGACTGAATCGTTCGCCGCACGCGTGAATATCATTACGCATTTATTTTTCTCGCAAATGCCAAATAAATAGCTTAGATAGTAAATTACACATTTCGACGCCCAACGTTTTGGAACGTGAACTTGAATGCAAATGCGGCTTCCAGATACGATCGTACTTTGGAACAACTTCTAAATGTGTGTGTGAAAGCGTTGGAAAAATGTATACTCATCTTTTTTATGGCCTTATCAATTTATCAACAACGTAAAAATTAACGATACAATTTTTCTCAGTGCTTGCAGAACTCTTGATGAAGACTTTGTCAGCTTGAAATGAAACTATGGTTTTGATCTGACGAACAAGCGTGTCTAACAAGTAAAAAATATGCATCGTGAAACTCAGGAGTGTCCCTCATATGACAAGTTTGTGTGACTGACAAATTAGGGGCTCACACGCGGACCGTCTCTGAGGACAAAATTGCTACCCGCAGACCATATGCAGGCTTACCGTTGCGCCAATTTGAATATACGATGTTTATTATGTTTTGAAGGAAAGCGAAATGGCATAGCAGAAGACATACGGATGGAGAGATGAAATGCAGAAAAAGAGATACCTGGCTTCCTCTAAATGCATATTCATAGAATAAAGAGCAAAAAATCCGCATGAATCTCAACATCTTGCTACAGAGGCCGCTTGTTCATCATGGTAATGCATGTAAATAACAAATACTTCAGACACGTGTCGGCATTACTATTGTACTTCTCAAATCACGGCATGAATGACTTCTTTTGTACGAAAGTATATATTTTACCGAACGTCGAAACAAATATTATAATGCATTCTTTTTTTTGTGGATACATTTTTTGCATGGTACTCATTTTATTGTTCTCAATTAATGCTTTTTTCGAATCTTTTGATGCCGAAGAAACTCATGATAAACTGTGATCAGACCTGGTTAGACCCGATATCAGGCTTGATTAATTGTTTCTCGTTGAGCCGATTATAATATCATTTGCCGAGTGAGAAAACTCGTAATTTCTTGATTTGTAAAAAGATATTGTCACCTGCCACAAACGTTGGATTCTGTCGTATTTTTTTATGAAAGTGTGATTAAAAATTATGCCATTTGTTGAACCTTCCTTTCGGAAGGTAGAAATGAAAAAATCTAAGAGTTACTTGACCTGGAATTAACCATTTGTATAAAGCTCGAGGCATTTCACACGGAGTCGGATGTTTCCCGCAGACTTTAGTTCGATTCAATCTAATTTTGCTAACACAGTAAATATTAGATCATACGTGAGAAATCCTAAACCGCGCAACTCTGAAACCATATTTTAGCGCTTTACATTACACCATTTTCATTTTAAAATGAAGTTCCTTCGGTTTATCAAGAATTGAAAAATTATGGCACCCTTACTTCCGAATCGCAAGTTGGAAGTGACAGAATTGGAGTAAGTAAATGACGAAAAAGTACAGGAATTAAGTTTTGGCATTGAAAAGTTGCATGGAAGAATGGAAAACAGTGGCATTATTTCTTTTCAATTGAGACTAGAATATCGTTTGAATATTCATACAAAGGAAAAGATAAAGACACTGAGTATATCCTTTTGTGCAAATCAGGAAGAGATAGGATAGGTTTTAAAAGGGTGAGAATGTGAAGATTGAAAGACAAGGTGAGTATGGAACGAATAGTGTAACAGAGATGAAACAAGAGAACAAATGCAGGGTAAGAGAAGAAGCGAAGAGTACAATATGGGTCAGTTATCGATTGCACCCTGGTCGACTTTCTGTAGCGCCTACTACTACATAACCTCCTCGTTTCTGTCTTGTTATCTTCGAGATATCATATATTGCAATTAAAAATGTGTTTGTTTGAAAGTCGGAATCGTCGCTCACGAAAATGTACGAACATGTTTTTATTCCATACCGCGAAAAACTTTTTAATTTAACACTTATTCAAACAAAATGCATCATTTTAAGTCTGCAGCTGGATATAAAACTTCGGTATTGAATGTGGTGAGTATTTTTTTAGTTTCCTTTCAAGTATCGCGAGGAAAAAAATTTAATGGAACGAATATTGATGAACCAATATTTTTTAAATCGATAACTTATTTCATTCAATAAGCCGGTTGAGAAATTATAAGTATAACAAAACTGTGATAAAAAGGGACTCGATAAAAAGGTGTGGTCGTGATGAAAACCTTTGCATTCAGGGTGTAGGTAAAGGGGGAAAGAGGCATTGATCCTCTGTTGTTTAATAATTTATTGGTAGAGATGACACGTGAAATATTTACGAATTCAGTATAAACTTTAATGAAAGTGATTAAGGAAATATAATTTTTTATTCAGTGAAGTTATAAAGTTTTCAAAAGGTTCAATCAATTTCGGGAATAAATGAGCTTGAAAATTAGTGGATTGAATTTAATTTAATAACTCTAGAAACTCATTTCCCTTCAATAAACTCGTTTATTTCTCACTTCGCTTGGTTTGCATTACGGAACTGTTTCTAAAATACATACTTGGATGAAAAGTTATCGATTCCGAAATTTCGTAACTTTGATTATGAAATTTTCCATTACTACGTAGCACAATGCATGTGCAGTGCAAGTCTCTTTTGACGCAAGCTGGCAATTTCCTACGGCTTCGAACGTTTAATAAAAAAGTGCGGGAAAAATTAGTTCCTTTGTGTATGCACAGTACGTTATAGCCTCGTGTTTGATTTGTGGCGTTTGATCTGTAGCTCGCTGTTCCAAGCGAACTATTTTTTCTCCCTCCGACATTCTTCTCTATTCGTGGCCTGTTGCTAGAACCATTATTTCAACAATTTCAGAGCACAAAGGAACTGTTTACAAACAATGAGTCGCGCTTGAGAGTCAAATGCACAAGAATGTTCGGCTTTTGCCGTAAGGCTAGTTCACGAAATGTCAGAGGAGTTGAAGATTATTAAAGCATGGCTTTTAAAAGCTGTGTCACTTTTTTGCGCGATTTAATTTCTACGTTTAATGGAAAAGTTCCGTTTCAATATAATCATGTATTTCTGAGTTCGGAAAATTAATTCAATTTATGGAAGGTCGTATAAATGAAATGAGTAATCACATTAAAATTGTCAAAAGAATTTATCCGCTGAGAAAAGAGCCGATGTTGCTCCAGTTCGAGATCGACTTCGGAACATTCGAGAAAAATAAGCCATTGCAGTTACGTATGATTTACACATTTTCAACACAAACTAAAGATAAAACTCATAAATGATGGATTTTTTTTTCAAAAAAAAATGGTACACTCGAGTTATAATTGAGTCGCGTCAAAAACAATGAAATTAATTTTAAAAATCAGTCAATATTACGCTATTCAAATAAATCATCTTTTACGTATTGAAAACCAAATTTTTAGATTGTGGCTATCAAAATCACACCGTCAAGTTCAAACCTAACGACGCGGTTTTGGTTGAGTCAACAAAAGTTTTCTCTCAGTGGGTTTTGTACGATTCAGATTATTTTCATGCTGATTTTACATTGAATCAATGTGGATACTTCGAGGAAGAGCCAGCTCAAAGTCGATGTTAACACAAGTTTCCATTTTTCTCTGTGTTATTGGAATGAATGGGGGTTTGAAATTTAAATTGAAAAAAAGCATAATAATTAATATTGCCAGAATACAATTTGTTATCATGTATTTTCAACAATATTTCGAATGAACAAAATACGCAGAACGATAAGTTCACGCGTCGCCATCTGCGTCCGCTCGAGTGCGTTATGGTCGTTGGCTTCTAACGTTGCGTCAAATAGTGTCTCAATTTTCTTCGATGTACATCGTAAAAATAACAAGTGAGATTGATCAGAAGTGCTTCTATAATAATTCAAGCATCAATAAATGTTTTGATGCACGGCAATCGAGTTAAAAATAAGTAGCAAAGAAAATATCGCGTGTTTCAGGTTAAAAAACGCATGTAAAATAAAGAAAAAGTAATATGTTCCATTTAAAAAATGCATTGTATTAATTTTCGACCTCTTACGTCGGATATTATCTCTTGTTTCACGGCCTAACCTCAACAATTTTCACAGAGAAAAAATAAAATTTACGTAATATTGAAAATTGACAATATTAATTATCAATTAACTCTCGCATATTTCTTAGACGGCCCATAATTGGGACATTTACCTAAGCTGCCGAATAACACGAATTTCTATTTCACCAATTCGTGTAATAAATCAAGCCGCTCTTTTCATATCTCCTCGTCTCTGCGGTAAACCTTATTATTATTGATTGGAATTTAAGCGCAGGAACTTAGCTTTCCTCCAAGCTTTTACTGGGTTAAGCTTTTTGTAGAGTAAATTTAAAGAAATCGCGAGAAGAGTACATTTTTCTGAAACTTATCGCGACGACAGACGCAAGACCGTAGTTACCGTTCGTTTGCAACGGAAATTTTACTATTCGGTAGTTGAGCCACATCGTATCCAACGTGTTATATTTTACGATGCGACGTCGCTCGATATCTGGGTGTATAATACCAGGCGCATCCTAGCTCTATACACACGAATTCCCTGCATTGCACGACGGCACTTCCAAGACTATTTAAAAACACGTCTTAGACGTGATGTAATTACACGGCTAAGCTTAAAATGATGGAACTTGTGTAGATCTATCTGCCTTGAGAAGGCTTTTTCGAGTACTTCAAATATGTTTCGTTCTTAACGATATAAAAAGTAGAAAGATACCGAGAACGTGGAATGTCGTTTAGTGCAGGACGCAGGGCTTTTCATTTGACACTTTGCATGCGGCAACGATCTCGTGAATGCATAATTGTAATTACCCACTTTACCATAAGGCAAATAACTCTCGCTACTAGAATTTATTACGCGCCTTGTAAGCAGTAGCGACTCTCAGTAATTACAGTTGCATGTCAAAAGCGGCAACTTCAAATCCTCGTGTAATACAAAGCTATGAAAGCACAATACTAATTGAGATTATCTCCAATATATTGTACGTTCGAGCATTTCACGAATTTCAATTTTATGCAATTCTGGATTAAAAAGAACACATTTTTGATGTGGAATCCGCTACTTTTAAATCGCTTGGGATGTAATGTTTTTTCGAGTCCCGTTTGCGAAGGGTAATTGTAATGAATCCATACAAATATTGAACGGAGGATAGAGTTGTCCATAATTAGACTATATTTGAATCGTAAACAAAGTAAAGCACAGCGGCACATCGTAAATATCAATAGCGCTGTTTAGCTGATGGAACTCGAGTATCAATAACACCTCGTTCGAGAAATCAATTGGGTCAAAATAGCACATGTCGAATGCGCTCGAGACTGAATTAAGCAATCTGCTGATCCGTAATGTCATTAACATTCCTTGTAAATTAGTCTATCTAAATAAATGTAATTTATTTAAGGATGTGGAGAGAGCCTTAACGAAACAAGAGAACTTTTACTTTACGTAACAGTTGTCACGTATTTTATAAACGATAAAAACTCCTCCAAATAAAGAGCACGAGTTAATATATCGGAAGAAGAACGAGGGAGAATGGAGGTGCGATAGCCAAGAAAGCAAGCGTTGAAGCGAAACTACAAAGTAATAAAGACAGAATTGAACCCACTCGACTAAAAAGCTTGCAAAAGGGAAAGAATCAAAGAATTTACGGTAGGAATTTACGGAGTGGCTCCATTTTTAAATAGTGATTCCTTCTTTTGTACTTTCACATGGAATAAGATGAATGAATCTCACTCGAGGTAAAGGGGCCCCATTGCATTTTTCTCGCGATTCAATCACTAAATAACTCGAATCTAGTGAAGGAATTTTGAGTTATTCTGTCTTCCATCAAATAAGTCTGAAATATTGTAGCATATGTTTTTTTGAAGATGGCGAGAGATATTTTTTCGAAGCCGGTGGAAATAAATTGCCCTTTATTTTAGCGGATCTGAAAGAGATGAGTATGATGGATGGCTGGGTTATTTAGGGATTGATCCTTCTAGCTGCTTCCTTGAGAAAAAATTCACCTGCTACAAATATTCAATCATTCTGTGACAAGCGGAATTAATTTCTCACCCGACTTTTGGGGGTACGGCGCCAACTCATTTGGAAGTAATTATGGATTTTGTAGGCGTAAAAAAGCGGGAAAAGACGTTGCAGCAATTGATGAGCGCAAGATATATTTCAATACATGGAAAGATAATATTAAACTATTAAAATGTTTGAATTTACTTTTACACAACCAATAGAAAACGTATACTTTCTAGATTATATAATTTTTCCGTTTTTAAAATCGATTCTCAAAGCTCCGAAGATCGATTTACATCGTAGAATTCTGTAGGGTTTGATCGACCATAACTTCGCTCCTAACATTTACTGACTTGCCGAATTCTAAGACTCGGTGACTGAATCCAACTAAAAGCCGCCTTGTTATAACATGGAATTCATATTGTCTATAGAAAATATAAATTCTCAGAGTGGCTGGCTCTCTAACCGCCGTTTTATTTGTACGAAGCGTAATGTCAGTTTCACTCCAACCACTCGAGAAACAAGGTACTAAATTTCGTAATAGTCAACAGTAAACTAACTTTCAAAAACAGCCACCACCCAATACTAAATATAACGACTGGTCACATAGAACGAATTTTACACCGGAAATGAAAAATTTACACCAAAAACCTGCAGATTTGGAAGCGATGGGGTAGTTTATGAATGGACGATAAAAGTTTTAGTGTTTTCAAACCGGAAAAATATAGCCAAATCAACGTTAGAGTAAACATTGTAACATGAGCTAGAAATGACGGTTTAAACTCTAAAGTAAGTTTTTTTTCTTCGAAACATGATATCACACGATCAGTATCAGCTCGGCAATCGGAGAAAAAAGTTTTGTACTTCGTCACGGAAAAAACCGCAACGCTGTTAGTTTGTTTTCGAAATGTTGCTGATACTGTACTGGCCACTACAGTTTAGCCACTACCATAATCTAGTATGTTTAGCCAAAATACTCATTTTCGACAACTTTCGAATTATATAACTCGACAAATGAACACAAGTTTGTTCTGATTTTTGCTACTACTGTTACAACATATTGAGGTACGACATGTTACTTGTTGATCCGAATTCTGAGAAGAGTTTCTGTGATGTAATAAAAAATAACGTAATTTATCAAACTTTGCTATTTGGAGAGAGAGTTGTACCACGGAACACTTTCCGTACTTGTGTGGATAGGCCGAAATGAAATACAGTTCTATTCATCTCAATGGTACTATCGGAAATGTGGAATTTCGCATCAAACATGTTTACTATAGTTATAAAAAATGTACTTGTAATCACACAAATACAATCACTCGGGGCGTTGATAAAAAGCGTTCGTAACGCCATATAAAATACTCGCATTTCTCTTTTGCTCTGCTTTTCGAAAAAAATAAGTCGCATACTGAACATCAGCAATATTTGATTGCAATTTCATCATTTCAATCCAGCGATTCTGAGCTAAAATGCTATGGATGTTCCAATTGTTGATTCGAATCCCCAGGTACCCAGAAATTCTTCTCAGGAATAAAATCAACGTAGTTTTATTGCTACTTGCGTTTCCATGGTTTTTTGATGAATCCGAATTTGATAGACGCGATTGTAAGTTAGATAAAAAATGAACCCAGGGGTGAAACAGTTGAGAAATCCACATATTCGAGGGGGGAGCGCAAATAAATAGGCAAGAAATAGGGAATATGAAAATAAACCAAGTGAAAGGAGGGATGCACACCCATAAAAATCAAATGAGCCTACAAAACTCCAAGGGTCGAGGTCCGATAAGGGGATTCCAGGATAAGATTGATGAATGAGAATCATTAACCGTTCGCCGACCTATTACAGCACAATTGCACTCAAAAAAACTTACTTCCAACATTTCCTTGAAAACTTGATTTCAAAAAAAGAAAATTTGGCTCAGAAGCTGATTTGACTTAAAAGTCTATTAAGCTCGGTAGCGCTTTCGGCTCAGCAGCCAATTTGACTCAGAAGTCGCTTTCCAAGAACTTGGTCACGAGTGACTCTCGTTACGATTTTCCTTTTCATTTCGTCTAATTCCCCACGGAAAAAGAGCAAATCGAAGGTATTCATGGACGATTTATCTAAGGGCTGAAATTGTTATATTTTATTGCCCAAGTTCCACGTGGTGTTCGTTATCGAAAACAATGGAAAAAATTGCATACTAGATCAAGGCAAGTGAAGAATATTTAGGTTTAAAGCGAAGAGACTGCGCACCGCGGAATTACTACGTTACATCATCTGGAAGAAAATACCAATAACTTCATCCCAGTACTTATAGATGTTCACGGTTATATAAACATTACACAGCACCGTCTAACGTTTTTGGTGTCCATTGTAGCGTTTAATAATATAAAAAATATGCAATTGTTTTTCAAGTGATTTCCCACAATTTCAATATTCCTGTACGTATCAAAACTTCTACATTAATCAATTTTGTTTTTAAATATTAAGACATCACGTGAGCGTGTATCAAAAAACGGAAAGTGTGAATGTCACGAGAACAAGATGAGCGCGTGGTTCCGATAGCCGAAGGTCAATAAAACAATGGCGGTTGAAGAATTGATTATTCAAAACAAAAAGATCTAAATGTATATACAATAGCACAAAAGGGAGAAGCAAGATGAATGTAGAAAGCACGTGAACTTACGTAACTCACGGCCCTGACAACAATACGCATCTTCAATCGTCTATCTCATCTTCAATACAATGCAATCCTATTTCCGGTGTTCAAAGTCTAGAGCGAGTCTCAACGGCATTTACAAACATCCACTTTTGCTCATTTAGCTATTCTACTTTTCATCAGGAAAACGTTGCAAATTAATGTTTAAGAACGACAAAATTAGATGTCTTAACGAAGTTTCGACTGGAATTTGTCTTCTACGTTGAAGCAAGAATTTGGAACTCAAATTAATCGGAAAACTGGGGATAATAATTGCTCAATTACAGTAATATTATAAGGCATCCCGATATTTTTTTAGGTTTTCTCCCAGCTCGTAGAAAAGTGCGATTTTTCGGATTTGAAAGGATTGGGAATGAAGACAACTCGGTCCAGGAGCAGAGAGAAGACAAATCTAGAATCCAATTCATCAAGAGTAAAATTCTAGGATAATACGTGGCCGCGGTCTTATCTGCTGTATGAAATATTGGATACATTGACCATCTAGACGAAAGGTGTGCGAAAGAAGCAGACAAATTGAATTTGGAATCCTTAAGAACAGCAATGTCCGCCGCGTCAACCTTGCGCTACATTTGGTGCTGTGCTTCACCAACTAGTTTCAACTTTATCGCCGTCCACGGGCATAATAAATTGCTTTTATCTAACCAAGCTGCCTTCTCGTTTTTCATGCGCTATATTGCGCCAACGCAAAGCCCTTTTTTCTCTCCAGCTATTTTACGTCCGCCTCGTTATGACAATCGTTTACACCTAATACAGGTTCATATTTATTTGTTCCCGCGATGAAATTGCTTTCGGCTTTCATTTGCCAAGTATGGAATTGCTGCAAAGCTATCGAATTCTCAAAACGCAAGAATGCCACAATTTTGACAACGCTATAATTAATTTTGCAGTAGGGGAGACTAGGGAGGGTTGGCCAATGGGGAGGGTTGGCCAAGCGTCAAAACTCATATTCAATAATAATTGAAAAATCAGTTATTGACTGTTTTACATGTGTTTTGATGCCCCAATGTAATTCTCAAAAAGCGAAATCAAAAACATGAACCTAGCGAAAAAAATTTGACTATAAATGAATCGGCTGTCGATGATGTAATTTTTCAAGTAACTTCGTAAGGATATACGTATAGTTCTACTTAATATTAATACACTAATTATATTTCATGCTATTCCTTACAAAGTAGATTGATGATTACATATTCATTTAGGCAATAAAATATTTGCAAAATATGTTTTATGAGACATTGAACGGAAAAAATACTTTCGGGGAGGTTTGGCCAGATTTTTAAGGGAGGTTTGGCCATGTAACGAGAAGCCAATTACTCTGTTTTTTTCCAATAAAGAGATCTAAAGTACACTTTGTGCATATTCTAGATATGTAAGTCATCGATGAATCAGTTAAATTATCGCATTATTTTGTGATTTTGTAGTGAATTTCGCACATGTCTATAATAGCATAATCGGATTTTCTCAGTGATTCAGGTATTTCCAGTAAAATATAAAACATATTCATATAAGGAAGCGATTACGGTACGTAAATCACCGACAAAAAGCAATTTAAATGTCGTAACTGTATAATTCTTTGTTCTGTAGCCAAAAATGTCTGAAATTTTATCTATACAAACAACTGCAGGAGGCACAGGAATTTTGTTAATTTGGATCATTTTTCAATTGTTACATTCAATATTTCAAACATTCATGTGGTTTTTTTAATGAATGATCTAATTGCAAACAGTTATAAGCAGTAATTACTGTACTTGGCCAAGTCTCCCCAGGCCTTGGCCAAACCTCCCCGAAGTGGGAAGGTTTGGCCAAAACTACAAGACTCAGGATTACGCGATGTAACTTTCAAAGAACGATATCAAAAATTCTGTAAAAATGTACATGAGTGCGTGGAGGTCACACGCTTGATAACGCAGTGTTGTACTTCATCGAAAACTGTTTTCCACGCTTTTCTTTCGATCCATTCAAATATCTGGCCAACCCTCCCTAGTCTCCCCTATAAGTACACGATAATAATAAAAATCGAGCAGAAATATTAAAAATGGAGGGAATAAAGTTAAGCTTTATACTTCCATGTCACAAGTAACTGACCTAATTAAAACTGAAGTACTCGGTAAAAACTCGACTCTATAATTTACTTTCCTTCACTGTTTCCATAATGAAGCCCGAGCTCTACCACATACGTCGACCGTGTCAGCCATGTACACAAAGTCCGAGAGTTTTCAGGATTTATATTATAATATACAGAGACTTTCAGCCCACTTCGTTGAAAGAGCGCTGCGAATTTCATTTTCCTTTTTTTCACTTTTCCTTGGGAAACCAGCAGCTCGGGGTGGATTTCATTCTCGACTGTCTTTTCTTCCTTCTTGCGCTGCACGAGCGAACTCTGGACTAGCGACGAGATTAAAGCAAACTCGCCGATGGAGGCAACCGTTTGCCCTTATCGGCAATCATCGAAAACCCCTTGGGATTCGATGGAAATGGAGAAGAAGCGATTCGCGGCATTCCCCGATCTTTGGTTATCGGGGGCAGAGATGCAAGGAAATTACGACTCGGCCGATCAGGAACATCATAAAATCCGATTCGACTATAAAATAGATATTCCACTTGCTCGGAAAATTCAACTTTTTTCTGACCAAATCCACCCCTGCGGGGTTGCTCCATCAGAAGAAAGTGCCCGTGCTGCAATTCTTGCTCGTAAAGTGACTTCACGAGGTTATTAAATTTTGCTACTTTTTTATTGACTCTACCGCCGCTCGAGAATTGAAAAACTCGAAAAGCTAATTGAAGCCCTAAATTTTAGGGCAATTCTAATTTGCTATTGTTTTCAGAGTTTCTCAACTGAGAAGTTTCAAAGTCTACTCAAAAACTTGCCCACCCTAAACCGCGCGTAAATTAAAATTCGTCCCTCCGGGAATAAAGTAGCCCGCAACTACAACGCGCAACTTTTTTTCTCATACGAAAGACACGTGAAAAAAGTGCTGTAAAATCAGCGACGTTATTCGCGCGCTATTCGCCGCATTTTTCATTTCTTTTCGGTACACGAGTCCTCGACATTCCAGATGCTCGAGTAGAATTACCAAGACTTCCACGTAGCCGAGCATCTTCCCGTATGAAACAGACGGTCATCAATCTCGAACGATCTTGAGAGGCATGTGTGGCGGCAGTTACGTCAGCGTCAATCGCCTCGCGTCGGACCGATTGTGATGAAACCCTCGCAGAGTCTCGTTTCTCATGCGCAACTTCCTCGAGGAGGTTCGCAAGAAACTTCGTTCCCAAAGTTTCATTTGGCTAATATTTTCCTTCTACGAAATGTTTTCTTTGGCTCGTAAAACTTGCCCTGAAACCGACGGGATCTTTTCATCGCGGACGAAATTAAAACAGAAATATGTATTCCAGGTTGCGTTTTGAATAGAGTTTCTGTATTTCGTGTTCTTGCTTGTTATTCCATTCCATTTATTGCAATTATGACTCACGGATGTTCTTGAGGACGCGAGATGCACGTGTTAAATGTCGCGCTGCAAAGTGTGACGATGCACTTTTTAGCACTTGTTGATACACAATGAAGTGTCGATTGTACTCGCTGAGGCAGCTACTTTATAACTACAGTCAGGTATTTCTCGCCGCTATGAAGTAACGCTGTACCAATCAATAATGACGCATCATCTATTCACTTCAAATTAGAGTCATGAATTCGAACATGGTTCTTGTGGATGAATAAAGTTGGAAAGCGGAATCTTCTTTTGCTGGAATTATTTGACGTCGTGGAGATAATAATTAACGATGAAATTGTGCTTTTTTCTTTACTTTACTTTGACGTTTATTATTTTAAGCTACGGCACAAAAGGAAGTCAACGTAACCAAATACATCGAATGAAATGTCAATTACTCGTGTCTTCTAATAAATTAATGTTGAAGCATCTATTTTTCCACGTGAAAAACTGTTGTTCCGCGGAGATTTATTTTAGCTGAAATGACCCACAAATTATTTCACATATAATCCAAATGTAATCGAATTCATTCCTCCAAATTTTTAATCCGTGAATAGATCGAGTTTGATATCATTGCCCTGAATTAACGCAATCGCTCTATCAATATTCCAGCTCGGTATTTATTACCCTATAATTTAAATCGTGCGGAAAAATGCGTCCAAGAATCAAGTACGCGGCAATTGCAGTCTCGAGGCAGTTTTGCATGTGGCGGGGATAAGAGAAGTTAACTTCTTTAGCCGGTTTAGAGGCGAAGAAAACGGTCTCCTCAGTATCGGCAATGCGTCTGTTTAAAGCGCACGCGCACTTAATCACCCGAGTCGCCGATCCAACGATCAGCGTTTCCGCCGGTTTTTTCTTTCTACTTCGTGCAAACAAGACCGCAGTTTACAGTAATTAACGTATAAATAAAATCGAGTGTAACCTGCGACTAATGCAAATTACATTGGCGATAATGCGCTAACTGAAAATCTAAACAGAGATGCTGGGACGAAAGGAAAGTTGCGAAATCCATGTGCTCATAAAGCGGATTACGAAGTCTCGATGACACACGTGAAGTTTTAAAGGTAAAATATACAGTTACGTGACACGAAATTAAATGTCCTCTTCGCGAAACGCTTTTTTTCTTTTTAATCTCACTGAATAGATGAAAACTGTTAATTGGTGGAAGTTTTTGTCAATTCATCGAAACGAATTTTCGGTCGGTGCTATAAGAAACGCCTTTTCATCAATAGAGTTCTCGTATTTCGATACGGGGGTTCGAATTTCAGCAACGACCCTTGGCGCAGAGTAAGTTATAAAAAAGGAGAAAGTCATTAACCCCGAAGCAATAAAGCACGGTGTGTTTTCATTTCGTTGCACTACCCGGTGTTCGCTCGGACCTAAAATTACCGGCCCGCACGATTATTATATTGCCAGAACTCTTTTATCGCGCTTGATTTACCGAGTCCCGTTTCTCGGAGCGCAACGCGTACTCTCCACATGTTTCTATTATTAGAACCCGGGACCACCGAGCAATCGCCCTGCAGGAACCAGAAAAGGTTCAAACGATTAAATGTCATCGAAATGCCAAGGGAGCTTTGATCATACATAATCGAATTATAATTAAAAGCTCAAAAATGAGGAACTCGCGCATTACAGAACTTCCGAGATTCTTGATCGAGGAACGAAGCAAGAATCTTGTAAGTCATTTGAATAATGAAAAAAAGGACGGAGATACGTTGAAGCAATTTCAAACACATTAAAAAGAATTATGAACTCGGGAAGAATATTATAAAGAATATTCCCATGGCAATGAAAGCTCCGAGGTATACTTCATCCTTTATTCAATTTTCTCGTTCGAAAAAAGATAGCGGGGAATCTTTGGACTCACTGAAGAGGATGATGATCTTACTTCGTTCGCGTCACTCCGAAGGAATGAATGAATTTCAAGCAGTGCCTGAAAATCACCGCAGGCAGCTCTTTATCCAATTTCAAGTGTGACACTTTATCGAATGAAAAAGGCTTCGGGGTAGAAATTACCCGGATTTTCTTAAGCTATACCTCCACCTTCTCAGGCCCTCTTAAACATTTTTGCCCTAATACATCATGCCGTGATTAATCTGCATAAAGTGCTAAGACTTCGATTCTTTAGTTCCGCCAGTTCGAAAAGAATTGCCTTTAGAATTTTAGAATCACGCGACGTCTTATTAATGACACCTTTTTTATGCTATCGACGTTATTGCTCGTTTATAATCCAAAGCCTGGTGGATGAACGTTGTTTTCTGGTTCACCGAGGACGATATTAATTTCACCTTAGCTTCTTGCGTTGTCGCTGCCGAAACGCTCTGTCACGTGACAAAGTATCGAGAAATGCAAGCTACTAAACAAAGTGTATGCTTAATCATCAATCATATTAATGATCTCTTTTATTCGCTTGCAACAATCAATTTGCCGGTCAGCAGAACCGATTGTCTCGAGAAAATCAACAAGAATTGATTGCAAGGAAATGGGTTACATTGATATTTGATACATCTCGAACAATAACAATTTTATCTTGTAAAACCGATAACGATGCATTTATTAGATGTAACAGCATTGCACGCTGAATCCAATAATAGCGTTCCACCACCGAGCTCTGATATTTCACGTCCGTCACAATTAATTCAAGACGAGATGATTCACTTGATAACGAGACTAATATCCATTACCGCGCGAATGGAAATCGACACCTTCTCATTTCCTTCCCTAATGACACTACCTCATAAAACTCCTATTTTTAGTGGAATTAAATTAAATTAAATTTGGCGCTCTAGAAACGTGTTTCGATTAAGTAATAGTCACTCGCAAAAGCCGTTTAAAGAAAATTGAAAAATTTTTCAAATTAATTCTCCTGGCGAGGAAACTTTTCTACATAAAACTTGAAATTGACAAAAGGCAGAAGAAAAACGGTTCGTACGTGCTTTATTCAACTTTACTGTATTCGAGAACGAAGCAGAAACGGTGCTTAAAAAAATGATTTTGCTGCAGAGATAAAAAGTAAAAACAATCGAAATTATACAAAGCGGAGCGGCTTAGTTAAAACAATCCTCATGTCCCCGTGCTATCAGAGCGGGGTTTGAAATGAAATACGCTCTCTGTTCCTGTGTAAGTTTGAGTGAAAAAAGCAAGGCAAAGCTTGATGAATCGCGACAAAGCCAAATGGAGTTGTCCCAATGACTTTCAGTGTGCTCATACATCAATAGAAAATTTCTCATCGGATTGAAACGGCGCACAAAGAGAATGAAGCATTTACGAACGCAGGAGGATCCATGACTGCGATTCTCGGAATATACAAAGCAGAGCATAAGAGAAGACAGAACTACACTTGCGGAGAGCTATTTTTTACTTTTTACTGCCGATTTTTATTTACCATAAAGTTCCGAACACTTCTTTTGCCGCGGGAGAAAAAATCGAAATCGCAATGAAAGGGCGGAAAGCGTTGACCGCGAAACAAGGAAAAGAACAGTAAAGTCGGAGCGGAAATGGTAATTGCGTGAAAAGGGACGCGTGTCACAAGGGCCAGAATATTGGCCATTCGTTACACTCCAGCAATTAATCCGCCCCCGTCGTCTTTATTGCAAGATCGCGAAGAGAATGACATCAAACTCTGGCGCAAATTTATGAACCTTTCGAGACATAACCCATTTACGAAATGACCCACTACAATTTTTTACGTTCGACCTTCGACCTTACAACTTTTACGGTCGATTTCCATCAATTTCATTATTCTCGTCGTTTCATTCCACTGAAAGATTTGACGTACACAAGAGAGGAAAAATTGTGATCGCAGAAAAGACTGATGAAAGACAATTTGTCCATCATTTGAATTGATTGTCTCCCTTCGAGTCTACACAATTTCGCATCGATTGAAAGCTTGACAAAAAAAAGTGCATAAATCAAATGTATTATTCCTGAAGAAAGGACGAAGAGACAGACTAATCGAATACTAATGTAAGCCCCACAATGAACGATCGGAAATGTTTAGAGAATGGGGAGGGTGGATAATGAAAATGGCAAACCAAGTGGTACAATTGAAAGGGAAAAAAGTAGTCTATAAGGGACAAAACCGTAACAGCACGTGTCTCTTTTTCGTCGCTCGCTTTGGGGTTTTTCTTCAAATGCCATCTGGATAGAGGATTGCAGGGTATGCAGGAGTGGAAAAGAGGGCAAAAGTAAGTAGGGAAGACGAATAAAACATTCAGGAAGCCGTGAACCTGTGAATAATGCATTGTCGCGAAAATGGACCTCTTAAGCGATTTAAATCTCATAAATGCGTTCTACTGTCTACTCCTCCCTCGCGAGGACGCACTAGAGCTATTTGTCCTGACACACAATTTCCTTGTTCTTATGTCCATCATTTCGAAATCCAGGGGTAAAACTGAGAATTAAAATCCTCCTCGGATGAAAATATCATCCAAATTCTGAAGTTTAACGTAACGCAGATACGTCATATACGTACGTAATTATGTCAAGTACCAAATTTCATCCAGTTGAAGATTTTCATTGTTCTACCCAGAAGTTTACAGGTTGTAGAAAATTCAACTTTGCTGATTAAAAATGAGTAAAACGCGGAGGAACGCAGGCTCATTCTACTCTCGGTTAAAGAGACGGGTAAAATAGAGGAAAAGGAAAAAAGGAGAAGAGAAGAAAAGAATGGCGATGAAAAGATTCCAAACATCCAAACAGTGGCACCGCGAGGAAGGAATCGGTTCGGAAAACGAAACGGAAAGCTTTCAATGCGTACACAGCGACGCTGCATTAGTATACTCTGCCTTCGCTCACGTTGAATGCGGTACTTTTCGATATCACGAACTCGAATCATCACGATGCACGATAAAAAATGGAAATGATTGCGGATCGCGTTATAAAGTTCAATCATTCATTTCCAATCGAACTATAAACGTTCTAAAAGGAAGAGCAAAATTCAAAAAATATCTCAACACGAATCGGTTCGTGTACAGCTTTATCACGGCGTCACGCAAACATCGGGGATTCGCAACGGACATGCCCACGTGCTGATTGCAGGTACGCGGCGAATATAGACGTAATGACTTCGTAGGTGTGCTTGTACAACGTAAAGGGCGTTGCTCGAGATTCCTATGAAATATGGAGCAAACCCGACAAACAGGAAACTGCGCAGCTAAAGGCGATTGAGCGGTGTGTCTGGTATGAAATTCTGTGGTGTCTGCAAACGCCTAGCGTGGGCACTTCCCGGTAGTTCGCTACTAAGGCTTTTCAAGCGGGCTACTCGTCTTTGCCTCCATCATAGATTCGGCTCGTTAAGGTTAATTAAGCTGCTCAAACGAGAATTTCGAACCTTACTCGCTGTCAGAAGCGATCCACCTTCTTTCTCTTAGCCCATTAACCTTTTACCAACCTTTCAAGGTTTTAAGTATGCAGTGCGAGCTGTGCTCGCCAATCGATCGCTCAATAGAACTTTCGATTTTCATGGAACTAGCGCAACCGCGCCTTGAATTCGGAATTTTTGGTTTTTCCTGAATCAGTATGATTCATTTACCGAAAAGGGTGGCTCGGGTTTTTGTTAACAAGGGCTGTTTTATCAAGCTGGAGGCTTTTAATACTAATCAAGTTTGGCTATTTTTGCAACAATCGTAAAAAATCGTGGAACATCCGTTTTCACAAGGTAATACTGTCTCGGAAAAAGAGCTATGTCACTCGAGTTAATGGAAAGAATTAGTCGATATTTCATCATTCGTTTTAGGTTATGTCGAAATACGTATTGGGAACAAAATAACATCGTTAAATGAACCTAATTCTCACATCCAATGAGTGTTTCTCTTAGTGTATAATACGAGTGTTGAAACGTTCGTTTCTTCCGCGATGTACTCGAATGATTCTATCATTTTCAAAGATCAACATTCCATTCGGTTTTTCGAAAAGGTAAAAACTTGATACGTTAACTGAACAAGATATTTCAATCATAAAACTGAATCGCGAAATCGAAGCGATGTTTGCGCACCATTAAGTTTACTTTAGATTCTAGGGAATACCGATATTATTTGAAAATGTTCGACTTCGAACGTCTCTGCGTGGAGGTATCGTAGATGCAATGTTTTCATACGCAAATAACGATAACAGGTATTTAACATTTGCATATTGAAATAATAACACGTGAAAATAAAACTTCTTACGCAACCTAAATAACGCGTGTATCGTGGAATAGTTTATGAACAAAAAAGCATTTGAACTTCGAGTGGGCGAATTCCAAACCATTGGAATTCAATTCAGATTCTTTTCGATCGGAATGACTCCGACAATTTTTGAATTTCGAAACGTACAATATTTTGCGATTGAATCAAACTCACTTTTACGGCATATCTTTCGAAATTTACAGCATTTTCAGTGCCGTCACTCACCTGAAACAAAAATTATATTCATAATATGAGACACGAATTCAATTTCGAACAACAGGTAAAGATTGTTAACATTTCCATCAATTCTTCGTAATTATTTGAAGCGAGGGACCATTTTTACGTATTAAAAGTTTAAAACAGTGTTGAATGTCGAGTTCATTTCGAGCAGAAATAAAAAATTCATTGAAAAACCTTCGGGCGTTCTATGTAGAATTACACCACTGCATCGACATAAACAGGATTGTTCCATCCACTCTGGAATTCGTCGATATTAAAAGGCTGGGAAAATTTAAAGCACGACGCGATTCATCGGGGTGAACCCGATCAAATATTTGTCTAGTGGTACGTGGCCCTCTAGCTTCGACATGAATCATTAATTAAAAGAGATTAAAAGCATATATTACCACCGGCCTCTATCGATTATGTTAAACGGGCAACTTGTATCGAGTTCGGCGGAGAATTTGCGGATCGAGGTACACAGACACGGAAACGATTGAAATAAAACGCATAATAAGCCTATTGCTCTTTGCGGAGCGAACCTTTGACACTTTGACATGCGATAATGCAAATCACTGATACGAGCATTCGGAAGTTCAATGTTGCCGAAAAATATTCAAATTCTCAAACCTGCAGAAATGATAAAAGATTCAGCGAATCGGCGAAAAAGTTCCAACCGATAGGTTTCTCGAAAAATTCGAGGCGCTTCTGAAATTTGGACTTTGTGCATATAAACGAGTGAATGCAGCGATAACGTTTCACAAAACTCGAATATTTTTCCACGTCAAATCAGACCCGGCATGAAACTTCATACATCAAGGGAGTACGGGAAAGGTAGACAAAGAAAAAAAAGCGTGCCTCCGACAGTTAGGTAGCATCCCCCGAAGCGGAAGAAATGCGGGAACCCAGTTCTTCGCTGTAGTTGCCGATCGGCGACGAACACGAACGTTCACGCCGAATTTTCGGTGAAGCGCCTTTGGCGCCCTTCGCGAGTTTTGTGTTTGCTTGGGGTAAATATTTAACCTGTTTCAGACAGCGCGCGGGAGTCTTCGTTGAACGTGTCGACTGCGAACGGGGTGAAAACAAAAATAAAATAAAATCCGCGTCGGTAGTTACAAGAGAGCGACTAATGGAACCGAAGCGTTCTCTGTTCATTTGGCGCCTTCCACGAAGGCTTGGTTATTTGATCAGGCATTAAGTGAGGTTCTTGTAACGAGGCCACGGACAATGAGACAAATGGGCGAAATTGATCGAGCATTCGGAATGCTCGTCATTCATTCATTGCAGGATTTCCCTGTTTTTCTTCTCGCTTTTCGCAGAGCTTTTCAAGACTTGTTAGGAAAATTGCACTAATAAAATGTCACAACTTTACCAGACATCGCGAATTCTTTACTTCTGTTCACGAATATAACTTTAGAAATACGGAAAAATAAAAGGCGAGTGTCGAACCCCCGAAAAGTCGAAAGATACCGTAGTTCTGGTGAAGATTCGCCATCGAATATGATAATTTTTATGGGAAATGTAACTTGTTTCGCCGCGCAATAGCAGGGAATACTGGAACAAACAGCGATTAATTCAACCATTTATCGAAAACGGTGCTTCTGAAACCACTGTAGAGCTCCGGGCAAACTCGAGAATTATCGAAATAATGCCTGGTTATCTGTTGACACATTCCGGTTTAAATCGAGACGATTTCTCGAGTCCCCGACGCGTGCGCGAAATGTAAGTCCGAAGACACACTGATGCGTTTTAATGCGTTTTCTCCGGTCCGATTTGAAGGATTGATAGAGATATAATGATAGTGTGGACTAAGTAATGATCCAACATTCAAAGTACGAAGCCAAAGAATGCCCCGTGGCATTATGAGCAATTAGTCCCAACTGCTAGTTTCACGACCGATACTTTATATTTCAAGGCCTTCGAATTTTTTCCCTCCTTTTTTTCATTACGCATACTCATTGCCCGTTAATTCGCGCGTGATTTACGGGACGAATTAATTCCAATCTCGTTTCATTTGAACGAGATATTACACCGCTGCGCACTTTTTTACAAGTTCTCAATGAAAACCTCGGGATCCCGGGCGTCTTTGCTCGTGCAATAAAAAAACAGCGTGTACTTCCAACATTATTACACGATAATTCCGTACCAGCTGTGCCTCTACTTTTTGCAGAAAAACGAGCAAGCATCGAGCGAGCTACACGCTCCCCGACACTTTCCGCGACGACAATACTCGCCGCTTTCATTTCGCAGAAATAAAATCATTCCGAAATGGTACTGTCAACGTAACGTCTTGTAATTTGTCGAAAATACAATCCTCGCTCGGAACGCAATTCCGCCGACTTTGAAACTTACTTTTCCGTTGAAATCGATGGACAATAACGCCTGATTCACATGTTTCTCGTCTCGGGGACAACTAAATCTATTATTTCACTGCTTCTTTCCGTCGGGCAAAATGAGATCCGACGAAGGTCCGAGGCCAAGTTTCCCAAAGTTTGACGAAAGCATTTTGAACCTTATATACACCACTTATTACTTTTCGTCACGTGAAGGCCATTATATCGGCGCAATGAAATGTCCCAGAAGCCGACAGTAACAGAACAGTTTACCAATAAGTGAGACCGACCAACTTTTACGAACGTTTTAACCTCGAAAGGGTGAACTTTCCGTGCTCAGTTATTTCCGGCTGCCTTTTTGTGAAGGAAAAAAAGTATTACCGACTGGTCTGCTGTAAGAATCCTTGAAGATCGAGTTGTTGCGTGAAAATCGTGCCATGTACTCGAAGATAAATGCAAGCCGAGATAAGGTCGTAGAAATATGTGAACGTGTCATACGAGTTATAGTGGAAGTTCGCAACATAAACACACTCCGCGTGTCGCAACAACGACTATTCAAAAAGAATTTCATTCATTCGTCTTACTGGCGCTCCCGCGAATAAAAGCCGCGTTGTTCCTTTAACGATGCATTGAAATACAAAATATGAAAATCCATCAAGAGTTTATAACGCGCGGAATATGTATTTGAATGGACTCATTGTTACGCGGTTTTTAAATATGTATCGACGAATAATTAATTTGCCCGCGGACTATCTCTGCATCGACAAATGAATTCGAACGCACGATAACGAACATTACAATTTCAATTTCGGATTAAAGCAGTGCAGTATTTGAGTTGACGTATTTCCCGACAGGTTCGAACCCGAAAAAAGTTAAACATTTTCCAATTATGGACTGAAAAGGCAATCAACCGGTAAAATTACAATGGAATCACTGACGTGATTCGACACGTAATGACTTCGGGGTATTTATTTCATTGCGGGGCTGTTAATACACGTACGGAATTTCAATTAAAAGCTGAAAAAATAAGAGCAGCGAAAATGGCCAAAAGTTTCCGGACTCTCTCGCAAAGTGATTTGGCTCGTGAATGGGGGATCGATCGTTCGAGTGGCGAAAGATATCGTCAATTGGCGAGAGGTTTTCCATTACACGTAGGAGGTGCGCGGAATTTACTTGGTCGGATTCGCGGCGTGCGATGAAGCCGAACTAGGCAGTGGTCGGTTCGCGAAAATAAGAAGAAGCCGCGGCGCGAGGTGATGAAGGAGAAGAGGAATTAAGGAAGAGGAAACCGAGGATGCGGTGCATCGCATCGCGCAGTTTCATCGAGCAAATTGTATCGGTGTCAGGCGTGCCGCTTCCCGGAGCGGATTTCTCGCTCTCGAGGAAATTACATTCCCGGGTAAAACCTGCCGTAGACTGAAGAGAAAAAAAGGAGATAAAAACATGGACGAGTTTCAAAAGCGGATTTGAAACTGCAATTGTGATGCGCGTTGCTGCCAAATCCGCCAAAGTGCATTTTTCGAAAGTGATAAAACTTTTCTCCGTTTGCAAACACGACAAAACAAAGCAAATTTGAGTCGAGGGGAAATAAATTTGCCAAAAAATCTTGTATTCAATCATATAAAATTATTCAATTCCAAAAAGCGGCAAATTCAAATTATTCACCATATCAATTTGTCCAATACGACGTACGTAAAAAAGCAACGCAGATTCTTTTAAACTAACTGCGATATTCAATAACACGTTATACATTTTAATCACGAACATTATACGATTGAATTAAATTTAAATTCGTATCGAATCCAGAATAGAAATATAAACAAAACATGCAAATTACTTGCATGTCGAATCATGCTCGCCCATCGCGCAATATTCAACGCAAATTATGGATTAATTACTGCACAATTGCTATTGTAATCGAACAAAAGCTCTCGCAAATTTCTTATAAAATAACGTTGCCGTTGGACCACTCTAATTATCTGGATTTAACGGTGTACGCATTCGGTTCGGTTCGCGCAAAAAATTACTCCGCGCGATGTAATGGAAACGCGCGATGTTATTTCATAATATACTAAACGCCACCGCACGTATTTCACTTGAATTCCTCGCGGCAAACTGATACGTTATTTACGTAAAATTTCGGTTCGTTTACTGAATTGGTTATTCGTCGTTTGCCATGTACGTGACCTGTAATGTTATAATCACAGGAGAAATTCTAGCGGCTTTAAAATTAATTCTTGCCATATACAGCTACTTTGACGCATCGTTCATGCCACGCTATTCCGCCTTCGTATAGAGTTTAATCACGCAGATTTTAGAAATTTTCGCACAACCTCGAGTAATTTTAAACAATAAATTCTAGTACCAAACGAGTATCTGCTTTGAAAATACTGATTTAAGAGAAACTGCGTGTCGCAAAATTGCAACAGTTGTAAAAAAGGAGGAAAGCATACTAAGAGCTCTGCAGCTAATTTAGAAGCGTCCCGTAACCGACAGAACACTGCGAATTATTGGCACAGACCGTAGCCAGGATCCGCCTATGGTTGTGTAGTCGGTGGTCGTTATGAAGGCTCATTGCTCGTAAATACACGCGTCCAATTGGCAGACCCTCACAGTCAGACGGATAACTTTCTGCGCGCCGAATAAATGTCGCGGAATCGGACGGAGCATGCCACGATATCTAATGAATTTTCCTTCGGCAAGAAGATAAACTACGAATGTCATATGGTGAACTATGAAAACAATAATAATTCAATAGTAATGCATACATTCGTTACCCGTGATTTTTATTGAAAACGTATCATTTTAAACCTGTAATTTTTCCCCTGCGATAAATGCCAGGTCAACTATGAAAAGCGTCAAAGGAAACTGATACCAAAGGCTCAAAATCTCATCTCTATCGTCCGAAAAAAATAGCTTTCGTTCGTATTCTGTCGGCGGTAGACGTCCAGTTCGTAAGAAAATAATTCAATTCTCGGGGCGGACTGTGATCGGAACTTTCCTTTGGGTTTCCGGATCTGGAATAGGCCGTTGGCGAGGATACCGTAGATACCGGTATTCGCTATATCATTCCAATTTTACGCCCGAACGAATCCGCCGTCTCGCTGCTCGCAAACTTGCTTAAAGTAGTTGGAATGATTTGTGCGAGGAGTATGCTTTCGGCTGAGGGGAGTCTTCTTAATTCAAACTCGGAATTCGAAATCGACGAGACGACACTTCCAGGACAAAATCGAATTTCTTTCCGTCCTGATGCGATGACAAAATATAGTCGTCCCCGAGCAGAAGCCGCGTGGTATTCTTGACATGCAAAGGAGAAACATCGCAGTAATTCAATCTGCATACGAAATCGCCTCGTTGATGGCTCATCAGAATATTTAAACTTTGTTTTATGCTTTTGATGTCTGACGCTATACGAGATCACTGATCCTTTTATCCTTTCCCTCCATCGTATTAACTACTGCTTCTAGATTAGACACCGAAAGATTATTCGCGAGAAACTTTAACATGCGGGGACACAATCCCGCGTTACTAACCAAATAATTTTATGAATATTAAACTTGATGTATCGCACCCGCGTTGGCAAACAGTAAAAACAACGTTACTCCAATTTTTGATTCCATTTTACGCGTACCTTTTTAACTCCTAACCATGCGATCAGGGATATTTTATAGAGCACTCAGACCAGATGCGAGCTTCCAGATAGTCATTTTATACGCGTTACATTTTTGCCACTTTTACTTGAGGTGATAATGCCGCGGATGGAAAACAGGGCAGTTGGTTATAATAATCTCGCTTGTGCACGACCGACCATTTACACGTTATGTTCCGCAGGAGGCGAGTCTCAACGCGCGCAGACACCAATGTTCCGTAACGATATACAGTGTAAATATTAAAGCATGCAAACCACGACAGGAGACTAACTTGCTAACCAGTCAAAGCAAAGGATCGCCTTACGGTTCTCCATGGTTCGCTAGGAAACATTCTGTCGCCGTTACCCAAAGTAACGGTGCATATTATACCAGGACGAAAGAATAATAAATTACATATTTTTGTCACTCCCATAATTCTCGGCTGTTTACTTTCTACGCGTGATTTTTCTGCTGCGCGAAACGCCGTGAATATTTATCTCTCGATACATATTTAAACTGATAACAACCGTAGACGAATTCTGTCCAAGCTGCACTTTTTTACGTCCAATGATCTCGAAATTTTATCGGAATTTTCCTTTTACCCGAGTACTTCAAGTTTCTAATTCGCTTATTAAACTTTACTATATAATCTATTTTTGTAAAAGATTTGACGTCTCTATATCTAGAAATAAATAATTTGCATTGTCACTTTTTTCCGATGTTCGATCTGTATTTAAGTTGGTAAAAATATGGCTGATGCATAAATAAAGTGTCTAGATACCGATGAGGAAAGAAAAATCAGCACTCAACGTTCGGTCCATACAATATTAAATAAAATTGAAGACGTAACGGTGCTTGACATCTGCGACTGAAAATGACGTCAGCGCCACGACGAGAACGTAGAAGCAACGATGAAAAATTAATAATCCGCGGCTATTAATAGCATAATTAACTGCTGAATAAAAAATTCATGGAAGAATTTATAAATGAAACACGGTCTCGGAAAAAAATTGAAATGCCACTTATTCACGTAATTACCATAAACGTCATGAAAAAATCTGGATGTTAATTATTTGAAAAGGAGCCAAGATCAAACCGAGCCGTTTCGAAAGCGGATGAAATGTCTCGTAATCAACGACGCGTTTCGGTAGATCGGTCAAAGTGACGTAGAGCCTAAAACGAACAATCAAATATGAACGCGAAGGCAAATGTTTGCACGACACAGCATAATCAAACCACTTATTCCAGCCACGTTGAGCAAAGAGATTTGCCGAGTATGTAATGCGTCTGCAGACAACGAAATATGTGCATACGCGTATACGAATTACACACATGTCGACTAATCTGGTAGTTCTGTGATCCTCCATAAGCGCGTTGATGGTGGCAGAGATTAAACGACGCTGCATAATACCGGATAATACGGGTATGTTCAGTAGGCGTGGGCGTAAAGGTGTCGCGCTTGAGCTACGCAAGGGATGGAGAAAGCCGTTCCTCCCGAAAAGAACGAACTCGGATGGCTCCGTGTCGCTTGCGCGAGCATCGTAAACCAAATTACTATAACGGATATAGTGCAGCATAGTCGGAAGTCCTGTCTCTTCAGTTCTCCGTAATTCGGTTATACTGTTCGCTACAGTTGCCGCGAAATTGCACTTTCCAGATCTTTCATGCAGGAAGACAAACTTCGAGTAACGTCATAATAACCGTATTTAGTAAGCGCAAAACAAACAAAATAAAAAACGAGTTATTTTACGTTGAATAAATGTACAAAATTCGTGATGAGTTTGATAATGAGCCGAAGTACAAAGCTATCATTTGGACATAAAAAAAGACGGAAGCGAAACAATATTCACGTCGTTAATAACGGTGGAAGGTACATGGGGAGTGTCGCTTTACGTTAGCTTTCCGTGACTCCTAATAAATTGAATATCGTTCGGTGACGCGTAGTACTTGGAACAACAAGAACGGCCCGCTGGAACGGGAAAGGACTTCTGGAACTGTAGTGATTACTCTTCCATTAGAATGAATACTCTCCCGGTAAAATATGTTGTATTCCCAGGAAAATTCGCAACGCGACACACTTCACGCTTGCCAGCTGTAATTATGATATGCAAACGCTTTGTAAACTGTAGAAACGTTGCTCCAGCACGGTAGTCGCGGCTGCCAAGCATGCACTTGCCCAACCCGTAGCTTGGGCAAATTTATTTGTACCAGCAATTTGTAGTACGCGTCGCTGCTAACTTGTCACCACTGGCAGTTGAGAAGCTATGCCGTGATTAATTATTACCGTGTCGCATCAAAAGCTCATTTACCTCATATCCTTTTTCAAATTAGCAGCAGCGTACTCAGTTTTGTGCAATTATCTCTGACCCTTGTACGTATGCTGGTATCCTGATATATCTCGACAACGCGACTAATTTCGCTTTGTTTTATGAACTCTTCAACGAATAATACACGCGAGGAAATTAATCGATTAACGGAAAAAGAGGACGTGTCACTCTTTTTTAATCAAATATACAGGAAACGAAAAAAAAACGATTCGGTCCAACGGCAACGGTTATTTTCCAGGAATAATTGTCACAATTTGTACTGCATGATTGTTCTTGTATAATAAATACGGAAAATATGATCTCGGTCATATTATTTGTTGACAATGGCTTTGATTGGTTATAGAAATGTCCTATTTTTTCATAAAACAGAAAAATATTGAACGAAACATGATACGAGAAAATTAAGAGCCATTAAATTTGAAAGAAAATAAAAACACCAAGAATCCAATAACGATGAGATTGAATTCAGGTAATTTAATGTTTATATGCACGTAATCGTCGCTGCAGTAATCATTAACATAAAAGCGTTGAAAAGGTCTGATACAGTGGTTCATCGATGATGTTTACCGACGCGTATCTCGGCAAATTTGACGACGAGGATCCTTTGCCATCGAATTCAGTCGGGTTGCACGCTAGTAAACATTGTTCGTAAACAAAGGTACAAAGCTTTCTCGAATATTGATATGTTGCCTTCTTACATCCTTGCACGCGACCTTTCTCTCTTTCCCTGATTCGAATTCAGAGATGAAAAAACTACCGCGATAATAGCGCTGTATCATCATGAGAAATCTTTTCCAATCATCACACCAATTTCTGGTTTAATAACATTTCAACAGCCAACAAAATGACGTTTGATTTCCATTGAACTTGACGATTGCAAATGTAGTTCGTAAAGCCAAAGCTTTTTACGATAGAAATAGTTTGGTAAAACTGTCGAGAACAATATTGGGGCTTTGTTTCGTAAAGCATTTACAAGCGGCTGCTATTGAAACGGCAGAATTTACGAGGGGACACACAAGTTGCTTGTTTTTCATATCGTGCTAACACAATTTGGTGGTTTAATATCTTTCCGCACGAAGGCAACGGCAGTCCAAGTGCCGTTGAAGTTGGCGGAGGGTACTTCCGTTAGCCAAATCCCATTTCGGAACAGCACCAGCAGCCCAGGCTCATTCCTCTTAGTGAGATTAGACCACTCGAGAAATGGTGGTTTCACCACATACTTCGTGTCAAATCGCGATACACCGTGGCTGCCGAATGCGCACCAATACCACGGCAAACCAAAGGTCTGCTCTCCGAATTCGCAGAGAGAGAGAGAGAATTTGGCAAGTCCAACTTGAGAATTCAATCACGGACTCGATAAACCTTTTAACCCCTTACATTCTTATCCTCTTCCCCGACACTTTTCCGCTCGTAGTTTTACTCCACTTCTCGGATCTTTGAACGAATTCATAAATGTAAATCCCGAATGTTCAAATCGAGGCTAACGCACTGCCCCACATTGTTACGGTTTGAAAAAGCGCCGAGTCGAGCCCTTAATCTTGACGAAATAAAAGCTCGAATGCATTAAGCGTGGAAACATTTTCCTTCGGATTATGTATGTGCTGTAACCCCGGTCATTGTTAACCTGAGACAATAAGCTCACACGGCGCGGCGTAAAGTTGCGTGGCACTTATTTTCGCGCCAAATGAAATTCTTTTGTACAAAAGAAATTTGAGGCATTCTCGGCGGATTCGTGGAGTGGCCGTAACTGGGTTAACCGCGGTTCAAATAAAAGAAGCGAGTTTATCCGATTTCCCTGTACTCCAAACCAAAAGAAAAAAACCCAAAAAAGTAACATCGAGATCGAATTACTAGAGTATAGAAGAAGTTTCGGAAGAAAGGTAAGCCAAGAGCGTCACAGGTCGAGTGATAATGAACTAATTCTCGTAACCCAATCGACCGAAATCTCGCCAATCCCGCTGTTCTCTCGTCCCATTCGCAGCGACTCTCGAAATCCGTAGTTAACGCCGTTACAAATTCCAGCTACTGCCTTTTCAATGAGAGCCAATTGGCTCTTTTATCCGCACTCTTGAAACGACCAGTACTACTGATCGGTTGCGTCACGAGTGAAATACGTGATAAAGCAGACAAGAGAAACAATGCGAACGGCGCGAAAGTTCGACGAGGCGAGAAATACTTCGACCCCAACTAAATTGTGTCCAAACTTTCGAACTTGGCATTGAAATTTAATGAAGCGAAGATGAAATACGCGGAAATATTTCGTAAATTTACGATGTCTTTTTTGCCGTGGCGTCATAGATCTTCTTCGCCCATTATTACGATCCCAATGTCGCGGAAAACCGGCCGCTTTAAAGCCGTAGTTGGCACACTTACGCGAAGCGCCGTTAAATATACGCTAGACTCACGTGAGAGCTCGGGACAGCGATTTTATTGAGCTCACAGCCAGCGAGAGCTTTATAAGCCCCGCTACAACTTTCGAGGAAGGTCTTTCATGAACCCCCAAGGTGCTCGAATCGCGGGTCGAAAAAAATAAAGAAAAAAGGAAGGATTTGAAGAGGAGTGTTATGCGCGAGGATGAAGTAGGAACGAAGTTACGAGAGAGAAAAAGGAGTTCACAACGGGCATGTTTTTTTGTCCTGCGATACCCGACAAGTCGACTCCTTTTCAGTTTACACTTTTTAACGAGACAATCTTTAAAAACGCGAAGAATTAATTCCGCTGGAAGCTGCTCTAAACATTTCGTAGTATAATAAAAATTACATCTTCGTACGAGTATAATCCTCCCCACAGAAAGAGAGCGAAGAATTTTCTAAAAATTAACTCGAAGCTGAGAAAATTAATCTCACTCGTATTTTCGCAACAGTTTTCAAGCTTTTTCATAACGAAATGAAAACTACACTGCTTTGTCAAACATTCTTAATTAAATGTAAATACAAGGAAAACTCGAAACATTAGAGTATTTTTAGTATCATGTGTATAACGCGGCAGATAATTAAACTCAGCCGGTATGGTATATTAACGCGAGAACATTGAAGCAGAACTAAAGCCCTCTAGAAAGAAAATAGTGTACGATAAAAAGGAAGCGAAAAGTTTCGCAGCTCATAAAACAAGAAAGCAGTTTCTTCGCGGGCGGCGAACAAGGTGAGACCCAGTAACTTCGTTTACGCGCCTGGCACTCGTATACACCATTGCGAAAGTAAAACACGGAATATTAATTCGAAGATTTAAACTAATTTTCACAGACTTCAGACTAGGACTCCCCGTTTCCGTAATTAAAGCAAATGCGCTTGTTTGCTAACTGAGGCACTTGCTCGTCTTCAGAGCGTTGAACTTATTAAATTTATTGTCAACAACCGCGGCGCTATAAGGACAATAAATTTCAACGATGGCTCAACGTTCGAAATCTGACACTTATTGCGCCAAAAAGACACGGGGTCTATTAATTAACTAGGATCGTTAGCATAAACGAGTTAAAAGAACCAAACTCCTTTTTCCGAAGAGCTTTTTTACGATGCTTCTAAATGGCCTGATTTTCCACTGAAAAAAGTGCTTTTCTCCAGACTTGTATCTTTTGAGAAACGTTTTTTACGGCGCTTTAATCAGGCTTGCGTAATTGATGTATTTTATGACTTTTTCGCATTCTTCGTAATTATGGTTTGGAGAGTCTTGAATTAGTTCCCTAATTCACTTCTCACTCTCTGCTTCATTTATACTCGAACGTAGCAAACGAGGCTCCCTCATCGAGTCTAATTCGATTCGTTCTCCTAAAAGATACATCGACGCGGTGGCGCGTAATGTAAAATGTTGTTTAGGCGTACATAACGTATCGGCAACATCGAGAGCAACCTCAAACCAGACTAAACAGCGAGGGAAACCCGGGATGCAGGATTGGATGGCGGAAGTTTCGTCTGAATGTACTTGTGAACCGACTTAACATTACATCTCTCGTAGCTCGTGATGAGCCCATGGGTCCCAGAAGAGCTCGAACAGAGTCACAGAAACATCTTCCACCACCGTATAAAGCCGAGACGAATAAGGAGATGCTGTCTCCTGGGGCTTTACGCTATTAAATGCAAAATTTGTGTTTTCCCAGGCGACCCGAACATTAGCGAGATAATAAGTTACGGAAAAATATGAATACCTTCAACGCCAACTTTCTAATTGATATGAAAGGTCTCGCACTTTTTCCCTCGAAGACGTAAAAATCTTCGCGATGTTTTCGAGTATCGCGGGAAATGAAATTACTATGTTAATTAAAAAGCTAATCTACGAACTAGTGGTTACTGCTTTTAATTTTATGATACTTTAGAAAGGTGAGAAAGAAGCACGTAATTAAAATCGACGTAGAAGAAGGGGTTGAGAGAATGCGAGCTCCGCCGTTATCCAATCATTATCGATGTAATTAACGCGACAGAGTGCGAGCCAAAGTTACACTCTAGACCTGTCGATTGGTTTTCGATGGGCGCCGAGAAACTACCTCGTAATTCAATGGTTTCCTATATGAGTTTCTTCCCTTACGATATGATAGTAGACTATGTAAAAGATGTAATCTGGACAAAAGACCCAAAGTAACGAGAGTTTGAGAAGACGAAGAATGGGCGAGACGAGCGATAATTTTGGAGTTTCGGAAACTTTGGAACAAAAAGTTAATTAGACGTTATTTGAACTGAGCTTTACGAACCAAATAAATTCGAATTAAACACTGTTCATTCCTTTGAAAAATTCTTGGGCTTTTTCAATCATAACTGAAATGAAAAGAAAAACTACAAACTACGAATTTTAAACTCGCGCGTATTAATTACAACTTCTCATCATTCAAAACCTAAACAATTTTCTAAATTAAAGATGATTTTCCACTGGTTATTGGTCAATTATAAAGAAAGAAATCACTTCTATGACTGTACCAGTCAATAAAATGTTTAATTTTATTATTTCCGACGTTTCGGCTCACTGCTTCGTGGCCCTTTTCAAGGATCTCCTATAATCTTGTTAATTTTCTTATTATCTATAACGCTAAATATTTCATTTAAAATCTAATTTAAGAATTTTACCTCGATAAAATTGGTCTAACCATTCAAACATTCACCGTCATGTCTTTCTAGTGTTTGTGTCAATTAAGTTCGCGTTGTATCATGGATCTTCCGCATGTATATAACCTTTTTCATCAAATAATCACCAAAATAGATACCTTATATGATTATTAATGTTGTCCGATAACGACAAGGTCTTGTATGATTAAAATATTCTTGAATCGACATCACTAAAAGACTATAAACCATAGGTTTTTTGATAAAACCAGCTGGACGGCCAAGACCTTCGGAGTCGCCGTCTTAGCTTTCGATATAAAAAAAAGGCGATGAAATGATAGCTGTCGCGGAACATTTTTCATTAAACTTAGCTTTTCGTTCGTAAATAGATAGCGGGATGGCTGAAATGAGACTTTCCCTCCTCGACGGGGGATCGTGTACGTAAGAATGGAGCTTCGGTTTCTAGCCAGGATTACCCTGTCGACGAGAAGATTCCATGAGAAGACAAGTTAACACCAAAAGCGTAGCGAAAAGCCGCCTTATACGTAGCGAATTTTTACACGAGATCCGTCTAAAATTACGGGGTTCGCCGGTTCCTCTCATAACCGCGTCGAAAGTTGCCAGGGCAGCAGTGCAGTGGCTGAGCTTCTATCCGCCTCATAAATGGCCACCGCAACGTTCGCCAACTTTCTCACTCAAATAAATCCGCCGGCGCGTCGGGAAGTACGGAGAAGATAATGCGCACCTGAAGGTTCCAAATGATATCGATAAATAATAACTGCTCGGGAACTCCGTGATTAAAAGAGCCTGGGAAAAGACGAAAGAGCTGCCTCTCGTAGCAACCGTGTCCACTAGTTTTTCGAATCTCCTAATTAGCAAAGATACTGAACTTCATGAAGAAAAGGTGCAACCGTCTCTGCAGTTGTTCATCAAGCTTTTGTTCAAGAATAACAAGTATAACAACTTTCATCTCGCGTTCGCATTTTTCTTTGTACCGCTCTTTCTCCTTTTTTCGAGATTTCCCCGACGACGAATAGCGCAAAAGTTCTTCCTGGCGCGACGGGTTGTGCCGGAATAGTCTCGGATAAAGTGGAATGCAAGAATATATGCGTGGTAATGGGGTAACGGGTAACTCAGCACGGAGCGCGGCAGAACTCAGGGTCGTAGTTTATATCACTCTGTAATGGTCCCTGTGGGGACTAGGGACGGGGTTTGTACTGAAATAACTGCGGGCCCCAACGTTCACCGCAGGCGGAAATCGAAACAACGAGAATCCTAAACCGGAAACTGACTTCACCGACTAAAATTTCGAAAAACATGCAAAAGTGCGTGCTTCAATCGAAAACAAAAGTAGATTTATTAGGACATGAGGCAGCACGACAACGTCGAACTAACTAGCGTGTAATCTCTTGAGCTCATCACAGCATCAAATAAAATGTAGCACCACTGCAGGGAAGAATACGAGGAATATGAAAAAATGTGCGTCTTTCGGAACGAAACTTTTGTTTCCATCAAGCTTTTCGTAACGAGAGTTTGCGGGATTAACGCGGGGAAACGAGATTTTTCATTTAATTTCTTTTCGGCGTGGCTACCGTGTTCCCACCTGTCTCTGGACAGCATAAATTTCTTCCCAGCGATGTTGCAGCTAACGCTGTAAATTATAATCGCGAAAATACGAGCTTTCGGGACATTAAGCGCCTGCGGTAGCGTCTAGTCTCACCTCTACTTTAAATGAAGTACCGTGGGGGCGATGGTAATGCCGCACAGAGATGGGAACGATACGAATAAAACTAACCTACAATCTGTGATCGGATTTAATTTCCCTCGTTCCATGTGACCTCTCTGTGGTTAGAATTTACATTCGCGTACATTGTTGAATTAAACTCACCATGAAATAGAACTAATACACGGTTCAGTTGTTGCAAACTATGACAAATTATACGACGACAGTTATTCGGATTTAATTATCATCGCCTTTTAAAATTTACTGCTGGGCCAATGATGAATGGATAACATAAATCACGATTCGAATTTCGCCTCCGACAAAAAGGGTTTGCATTTTAGTTTCCAATTCAGGGTATTTTCCAAAAGTAAACAAGCTCTTCGAGTTGAAGACTCGCAATTTGGAAGATCGATTCTGCAAAAACAATTTTCAAAAGCGAGCTGAAATGTGTACCATCGAACGTTTACTTTGTTCGAGTAGTTTAGAATCGAGGGGAACTCGCTCTGAACTATCAAACATCATTTGATAGCCTGAAATGTAAAACGGGTCTTTTTCCAGTAAAATGAAAAAATAAAATAAAAATCTCTATGAAAGCTTTGTCAAGTTAATAATTCTTTCTAGCATTTTAGAACGCAAAAAGTGCACTTTACATAGCAAATTGCCGCCGAAGTAAAGAAACAAACAGATTGAAGAAACGCATTGTAAATAATTTGAGGGATCAATTTTCCATCATAATATATGTAAATTCACAATAGATAAACATCGGTAAATAAGCGCCGCAAAATACTGTAATTTTACAACAGAATTCTGCAGCGTATTTACTAGAATGTATAAAGAAGCGAGATCGCAATCGTTTAAAAATCACACGCAAGCGCTAGTTATTTGTTCTTCAGTATAAAAACCAAATAAGCTTCTCTTCCGATACCCTTCAATTATTGTTAAAAAAGGAACATTTCCCTCAAAACGAAAATCGTTTCCACAGATTCCACTCGCTTTTCAATCGGTAAACTTTCCACTACGGGAAATCACGCGTGCTTTTTATCGATGAGACGTTTCCTTAATGCAGTGCCCAAACGCGAACGTCGACAAACAAACGTGTATCTGGGTACCAGTATTTAATTTCGGTGAATACGAGTAGCTCGCGCGAATCAGTGCAGTAGCGAGATAAACCACTGATCCAGCCTCCTGTGGTCAGATAGTTCGCTGATCCTGCAATCTATTGGTATTGGTGGGAACGAAGAGCGGAGAAAACGTTAGAATGAGAAGCCAAGCGAAAACTTCAAACGGGACGTAGATTAAACGCGTCGATCGCTAGACAGAATCCGCAGATAAGGGTTGTTCGACGGAGATAGAAATCCAGGAGAGAGAGTGAGAACAGCACAGGGAGATAAAAGGGGAGCGGGATAAAGTACATGACTTTCGGCAATTCCCGGGACTTAAGGTCAATACGGCCTTCTCTTCGCCCCGCGATCCCTCTATCTATTTACTCGCTTCTTTGAACCAAGATTGGAAAGCCTATTGTAAAAGACTGCCTTTGCCTCGTGAACAAATCAATTTTTTCTACCTCGGGGTGAAAAAAACGCCGCACAGAAAGAACCGTAAGTTTGACTGAGGACATTCAAAGTCGTATTATTCGACTTCAAACGATGCGGATCGCATCGTTTTTCGATCGCAAATTTGCCTTGATAATTATTAATTTGTTGACTTTGAGACGGACTGTTTCGGATGTTTCAAACTCCCTTAAATCACACTTTGGCGTTAGTTCGGGCAACGATGTGCCCAGCATGGTAGGATCACCTGTTTGCACTCCACAAACAGGTGCGAGAGTTCATACGGACAGAGCTGGGCTGAACAAGTTGCAATCACGGAACAAACCTCATACCGTGAACGATAACGAGAGAATTAGATGGATTGGCCAAAGCGAACACGAAGCAGATGAATAAACGGATTGGGGATTACCGTTGTACGATCCATCTCCGCGCCCGAAGAAAACTCTTCACTGTTTCTCTACGTACGTGAGATTTATGTTTTCCAAGTTGGAAAGTAACGTCGAAAAGAAGTAGTTCTGCTTCGGAAAATGATTTGTTTTCTCAGATACGACTGAATCGGTTTCAAATCACTCGATTCCGAAACAATCACTCCAATAAGAATTCTCCTGGTCGAGTTTTCACTCGCAATAATTCAACGTTGGCAGGTGTTTCGGAGCGCGACGGAATTTACATCTCGCTTGAAAAATTAGCAAGTTTTCTTCGACGTTCGGAGAATTGGGTATACTAGTTCGTTACAACCCTTGTTCAAGTCAAACATCGAGTGTCGAGAAGCGTAGTTGCATCAGCCTACAGTCACTCGAGACTCCATGTAAACACATGTAATGACGCAGTGGTTGCATTCCGTCAATTCTACCAGCTACGCCCAACACAAAACCCACAGGAAATGCAATTACAATTCCCATTTTTCTGAAAGAACAGTCAATGATTTCAGTACACAAACGTAACCATTTGCGTACTCTCCGACTACGGATAACGAGCTTAATTAATTTGGAACCAAGACACTGTAGCAACAAATCTTCCAAAGCTACAAAGTCAAAAACTGATGTTACAGTCGGATTAATTACGATTACCTGGCGCCGCAAAGCGAATTGTTCGTCGTTACAATGTCGCATCGCGAAACCCGAGTGAGCAATTTTCGTTTAATTACAATGAGCAACTTTATATGAAGCTCTGAACAAACTTTTACCTTCTCGCGTTGGCCAAGGTATTTCGAGTAGTTCAGCGCAACTGCCATTCCCGAATCCCAGACAGCGGCAGGCGTGCCTTTGATAATTGCGCATAGCCGACTTCATCCAAGGTTATAAGATAATTTGGAAAGTTCTCTATATGCAACAACGGTGAGATCAAGTGGGTAATGCAAGCAATACAAGATATTCAAGTCCAAATAAGAAAGCGGGAATGCGGAAAAGAGTTGGAAATTTGCATGCATTCGACCCGGCACGTAATGACGGGGAAATTAGCCAAAGAGCGCGGGGTGCGTGCACAATTTTTACGATTCCAGGCTTTTCCTAGTCCATACATGAGCCGGTTCGTTGATATGCGTGAACGGTATAAGCATTACCCAGGGCTTGCTTAATAGGCGCTCGGTCTCATGGAATTAACCTCGTCGGTTGCTTAATGAACTAGTTACGGATGCGAAAGGGTGAACTACGAGGGAGGCCAGATGGAGATACGAGTAGTGTAGATGGACACAGCTGGAGGGTAAAGAACAAGAGTGGAATGCGGGGCAGCGCAAGGGAGGAAATCCGTGAAACAACAAACGGCATGCATAAGCTGGAAATTCAAGCGGATGTATTCTTTCGTATTTTATTCTGCTTGAGGGTTGCGCGGATCATCCTTGACGTACGGAAAAACAACCGTGGCAGCGAATTTTCAATTCATGTTATCAATAAGATATTTTCTTGTTCACTTGAGAAAAAATTTGAGTCACTTTAGTCCTTCGGCGATAAAATAAATGTCCCTTGTATCGAAACAAAACTGCTAGCGATCTTTAAAAAGTGGAAGTACATAACCATTACATACATTTATGTTGGTATTAATGCAATGCATTTTTCATAAACGAAATGAAAAGTTGTGAATCCATCGACGCTTTTCGTGAAAAAAATCTCTGGTATAATCCACAAATATTGGTACTTTTAAATTACAAGAGATCAAAATCTCCCGAGTTTCGTGAATAATTTAGAAGCCATTAAAAAATTAGGCTCGAATTTGAAACCATATTTATTTCATTAGAAATCCGACAGTAAAATTGTTATTACCAAATCGCAGGAAAAATGTCCACGTGGCAAATAAATTTAAAACAAAAAGAACTAATAATTTTTCAATCAATTTCGGAAACCCCATTTTCAGCAGCAGTTAAATACATTTCCGATAGAATGACGGAATAAACGCGAAGCGTAAATAACGTATTTAAAATTTAAATACGTACCGCCAAAAAAAATTCACCAACATCAACAATTACGAAACAGAATTTCCCAACAATTTTGCGTGTTACAGAACGATTTAGCGTAACTGAATTCTGTTGAAAAAAAAACATAATCCGTTGATAATTCATATTTCAGTGTTTCAAAGAGGAAAACCGGAATAAAATTAATTTCCACAGAATAATGTCGGAAGCGAGGAAAATACCCAATAAGAGGATTAAAAATGCCGAAAGTGTATGATCACGGGCTCGGCAAACGACGTGTAGTACGCGGTAACGTGTCATCACAGGAGGCTGATAAAGGAAACGAAGGGGTAGACTAACAAGGCTCAGCAGACTTGGTGACGAGTAGGGTGAAGCATTCCCGTATAATTACGATATAGATCGGTACGTAACGCGTGTGTTCTTTGTGCCGTGACAAGTCAACTAACCTCGGCAACGCTATCACCGATACTCCTTGTTGTTCGTGAACGCGGAAGCTCTCAACGCATATTACGGCCCAGCTTCTTCGACCTCCGAAAGCTCGTAATAATACGTTAATATCCTCGAGGCGGTCTATCACTGCTTCCCGTGATCGGAGCACACACGTAACACAGAAATAGGCGCTTTCCCTTCGGGACCGTGGCCCTTGCAAATTTAATACATACAGCGACTCGGGTACACGAGAAAGGACCATGAAACGAAGAAAATTCTCGTCGGAGAAGAATTTTTCCGGTATTTTAGTAGGGTTCCCTTTTTCCGGTATAAAAAAACCTTTTTCATTATTAAGTATCGAAAAGTTGTCAAGGGGAACAAGCGAAAGCATCGAGGAAAGAGACGAAATTCGTAAACACGGCAAAGAAGAGCCGCGGCCTCTTTTTCCCAAATTGCCATTGTGCATTAGAACTTTGCCTGCCTCGACTTCGATAAAAGTACTTTATCGCTCTGTTTTCCCTCGTATTTTTCCGACCTATTTGTTTTCAATCGCTCGACGAGTATACGTCTTTTTAAGTAAATGCTCAAAAGGAATACTTTCGGCGTAGGGTCCCGGATCCGTAGGCACTAAAGCAGTTCCCGAAGACAAGGCTCGCAGATACATAGACGAAGACGAAAGAGCTTCTCCTGGGACGTCAAGCTGTCAATTCAAATGTATAAGCTTGCATACGTAATGTATACACAGACGTACGCCCCAAGTTCAACGTTCGAGCGGATATTTCGTGTGCGTCTAGTCACGAAGCGTGCGCGAGAATGCAATTCCGCGTATTCAAACGCACCCAAGCGGGATCCGCGCGCTCCGGGTGCAAGTTTGTATCAAAATGGATAATTCGACGCGTCTCAACGTCTTCCTTGGACTCGCTCTCAACGATCGATGAGCGTTTCGCTTTGGAAACTAAATAGCATTCAAGGACCGTAATATAACGTTTCGATTGCTCGTTTGAGCTTCGGGGAAAATCCGATATCAGAAGTGGCATCAACGCCGTTCAATCGTGAATTACTACGAAATGAAAATCGGGAACGATTGTTAAAACATTCCCCGAGGACGCTTGATCGCGCCGATGATTGGGGTTTCGGTTTAATAGACTGCAAATGACGTGTAACGCGTCGACATTCGAAACGAGCAGATGTGGAAAGTCAAGAGTGCGGATAATGACGGGAATTAAACGGGAAATTAAAAAATGACGGACACTCGAAATGTGATCGAGTGGACTGCGCGCGCGTTGAAAATGGCAAGTTCCGGCCGCATCCTCGTCAACGACAACCCTTCTTGAAAATGCAAATAGCATTGATCCTCGAGCTCTTACGCCGGAATGCACCCAGTATAAAGTTTGACGTGACGTTCCACCCAAAATAGCTTTATTTCCGATCTCACCGCTACAAATATTGCACCCAAGAACGAGCAACTTCCATCGCCCGTGTCAAAGTTTCGCATGGTATATTTAATAACTGGCTTTTTGATGTTCGTACCTCTTCATCCGACGAGGCTCGAGGATGGAAATTACCGGACTCGATTGTAAAACGGAAATCCGATATGAAACCTGGAAAATATTGCCACTCGTCGGAGACTCATAATTCTGTGAACGAAGAGAATCGATGCGAAATAATAGCGAGGGAACGCAAAGTTTTAAAAAACTTGCTTCCAGAGAGCTTCATTGGCAGCTCGCTGGCGAGAGAACGAATAAAATGTTTCAGACCTGAAGAAGCTTAGCTATCGAGTTTTCTAAGAATTTGCATTTAATGACCATCCTCGTTTCTTTTTGTTATTCGATCTGTAATAGCGAAGGAACGGTTAGAAAATGAAGCTTCATCGAAGAAAATTCGTCAAACCAAAAAAATCGTATCTTGAAATTCCGTTTTTGGATCATTTTTTCGAGTTCAGGTAAATTTCAAATGGTCAAAGAACATCCCGAATCCTTCAATTTGTCTTCCAAAGATTGCAAGTTTCTTCTGATTATTCGACAATATCAAACTTCCTGGCGATTCTTTCTTGAAAATCATAAATTGTTCATTATTCTTATCCTAGATATATGACATTCCAGTGCGGATCCGGCCAGTATCGCCGCATCGTCGCAATATCTTCAACAGGGTTGATATAGGAAACGTTTTGTTGACTATCTAAAGTATTTATACATCCCGACGTTCAGACATAACGTCTTGAATGTTGAATAAACGGGTATCTATCCGGAGGCGCAATCTGAAAGGGGCTGTAATTGCGACGCTTCTCTATGTTTCTACCATCGTATTTGTCAAACTCAAAGAGATCCTTTGTCCTTCGAACCGTTATCGCATCCATTATCGCTGCAATCGCTTCATCATTATCGCTCGATATTTGCCGAATGGAATTGGAAGAAAGTTAGGACACGATTCGACATTTTTTCCTTCAGAGATAATAACAAGATGTCCGGAAACAGAAAATTGGATGCTGGAATCCTTACACACACGAGTCTCCAGCATTTTTCTTTTAACCGTTGAAAATTGCTCTCGTCTCCGAGCTTTCATCTCCGAATGCACGAAAGCTCGATTCTACATATCATAATCGACGAAGAAGCGAAGAAGCTCCGCAACTGCGACGCCTCATCGCATTTCGCCAATGAAAAACCAGGCAAGATTGCAAGTGCGCTGTTCCTCGTTTCAATATTTTCGGATCTTTGAACTCTGTCATTTCGTAATGTGAAATTTTTGTTAAGCCATGAATACACAAAGAATTCGGCCTCTTTACAGCTTGCTCGCTTTGTTTTCCGCTCGACGTATGTTTGAAACGCCTGAAATCACGAATCCCGATGCGACCAAAAACTGGACTCGTTGTCCAGTATTAATTTCAGTTTCCCGAACAGCATGAAAGTATTACGGGGATTGAATGCAGAGATTAGCGAATGGTTGTTCATGCCCAAAGAGTGAGATTAAGCGAAACGTCGATTTTGCCTCGTGCGTTATTCACGTGAATAACGCAGCCAAAGAGAAAGACGGGGAGAAAATGAAATGGAAAATTCACCTCGATTCAATTGCGAATTCGAACGATCTTCGCTCTCATTGTTAGCCAGCCATTTTCGGTAACGTACTGCCGATTGCGCATGCATTCCTCGTCTATTCTGTTTCAATCTTTTCCGTTCAGCCTTTGCCGCTTCTCTGATTTTGCCTATCAAACTCGTGAAAAATGAATTTCCGAACGAACTCTGTATCTTTGATCATGCTCGGCATTCGAGCACCAGACTATTTCGTTTTAAAATCATAAAAAGCTTTCCCATTCTACGTATCGATCGAAGAAAATAATCGCAGCAGTAATTTATTCGTCATCAGCATCAAAGAGAGATGAGAAATGCGCGCATGGAAATTAACGCGAGTATCGCATTAGTCAACATTTCAAAGGCTCATTATAATGACGAAATTCGGCCCGTGGAATGGGACGGAAGACCACTTTTTGCCCCGGCAAAAACCGCGAATCTCCATATTGCGACGAGGTTATTTCGGCATTTCATATATGTACCCGAGTATGCATTACAAGTATGTGCACACATGGCGACCGTGAGCAATGTGGAACATCTTTTGCAGTGCCATTGTATCACGGCACACGAAAGGACAAGTGCACGTTACATATTTGCGGGAAACTGTCGCGATCGTGGAGCATCATGGTCTCGCGTACACTTTTCCACGCGCGAGGTTCATGAGATTATTTGCGCCTCGAGTGGAAAGAAATAAAAGTAAGTTTAGCTTATTCCCAGTGGCTTTATTCGTTCCCTTACGATGCTTGCTTTTATTATTTGCCAAAAACAAAGTGGAGAAACAAGCAAACGTACGCCGGAGCGCTTTACTGGGTTTAACGTTACATTTCTTTCAATATGTGACCCGGAATGGGAAAAATAACCCGATAAAAAAACATAAACGAAGCAAACGCAGCTACTGTAAGCTAGATCGGCAACATCAACTTTGGGCCTTATTATCTACTCCAATATTTTTCGTAGAAACTTCAAACTAATCTCGTTAGGTCTCTTTTCTCACTCCAGGTCATATATTGTTCGCCGAAAAGAACTAACATAATTCGAAGCAAAGGCAAAATCTTAAGGTAGAAACGATGAGAACAAACGTCATTTTTATGCAGGGAGTTTCCGTAAATAAAAACCGGAGGCGAATGCCGGCCTCATTATTGTCTCATTTTCTACCCCGCCGTGACTACAAATCTCTTCCCGTGTACAAACCCCGTCTTCGGGGATGAAAAAGTAAAGAGCGGAAAGAAAGAAAGTAGTACGGAAGTCAGTCGGTCGTAATGATTATCGCTGGAGCCGAGTAAATACCTCGATTACGGGAGAATCTTGGTCTCCGGTCTTCGAAAGTTTGTCAACAAAACGCGAAGAATTAAACGAGAGGAAGGAAAACATTGCAAATTTGACGAATGTCGGGTCGGATGACATTCGGGCAGAAAGAGAAAGAGAAAAGCCGAAGAAGTGCCCTAAAGTCACCGCGGGAAAATGAGGCCGCGGGAGAAAAGATGAAAGGAGTCCTCGAACGCGGTGCAAAAGCGCGTTTTCAAATTACGCGCCCACGAAAACGAGCTTTAATTACTCCGCACGAGAAAACTCTCCGTCCTGCTTCCGCGCACTGTCGCCGCTGCTTGCATTCGGTTCGAATCAGAGCTTCTCAAACGGCGTTTCAATTCCGTGAAAGAGTTTCGCGGCTTTAATGCAAAAGAGCGACTCATTCCTCCCGGCGTTTCTTGTTTTCCATCCTCGGTTGCGCAGCAGGAGACGCACCTTTGGTGCCGATTCGCCGCGCGCTGTTTGCCGATGCTTCAAACGTGATCGATCGCTTTCGGTACCTCGATACTTCCCGAAACAAATTAATCGTATCGCAGAGAACATTTAATTGGATCTTCTTTCACAGTCCACGGTTCGAGTCTTCCGTTGCTGAAGAAATTTGTTTATATCTTGGATACAAACGAGGAAAAGGGAGACTTCAATTGAATCGCAATTCAATTTTCTGTAGTTGACAAATCAACATGTTCAGGCCTGATTAAGTTGATTCAAAATTAATGCCTGATAAGGCGTGTCAAAATTCGACTACATTTCACCATGCATTTCAAGTGCGATAAGATAAATAGAAATTACACGCCTGATCATTTTGATTCAGAATAATTAGTAGCAATACAACGAGCGAAGTTTGTCTTTGAAATCGCACCTCTCAATTAAACCTCCAGCTTTCCTCCTTCGACTGCACAACCGTTGCAGCCTCTGATTAAATCCGTACCATTTACCTTCATTTAGGGGTAAAAAGTTCCGCTCCTCGGAGGCCAGTTCTTTGTGTCGATTGAACAATTATAATAACGCTAATGGATTTCCTAATGATCAAAGAGCTCTGATCAAAGATAAGCAGCCCCACTGAAGAAATAGCCCAAGTTAGATTGTGAATTATCAGCCGGGCTTGGAATGTAATTAAAAACGTAGCCGGAAAAGAATGAAGGAAAAGCTGTTTATCCTTTTCGAAGAGTTCGGGCAGATTAATCAGGCTCCCTATTTCGTCCTCGCTACACTTTCACGAAAAAGCCCGCCGAGGAAAGATAAATTTCGCAACGAAATTAGTTGCCATTTTGCCCGAGAAAATTTTCTAAAACCTCGATTTAACCCGGCGGAAGTCGCTCAAAGGGAAATTTAATCAAGAATCTTTCATTTACGAGATCGAGCCTTTTCGTCGCCGGGAATGGCCGGCAACTACAAATCAGACAAAAAGCCAAATACGACTTTTCTCGGAATCGCCGCGCGCTATCGGTAAAATCGTTAAAACTTTTACGATCTTGGGGTACAACCCTAATACATTTCACGTATTTCGCTCGCGGAAGCGTTCGATAAGGCGGCGAAGAAAAGAAAACGACGCCTCGTGTCGATATCAATATTTGCTCTACCGCGAATTATTGGCCCCGAACGGCAGTCCTAATTCCATCGCAAGATTTCCCATCTCCGGTACGGGAAAGTTTAGGCAAACAATCCGCGACTAGACTGATTGAATTAGCTGGAAATTATAACTAAAACAGCTGCGACGTTGATTTTCGCGGCTAACTTGTCGGGGACGCTTTCCTCCGACGCTTGATGGCGACTCATCTAATTATGGCCTGCAGTTTCCTAACCGAATGATTGATTTATTCCCGCGGCATTATTCACTCAACGCGGTTAATGGTCATTCGATGCCATTTTTTTCACAATTCCTCAGCAAAGAATGCGCCAAATCGCCCTCCGGTTATTTGCCGAGCATTAATGGACTAGCTTTGTACGATAAAAGCATCGAAGAAATATGCGTAGCGGCGTGTAAACCGATGCGAAAGCAAATATTTGAACATTCCGGAACAGATTCGTGCTGATTTTTTACGCGTGACCTGATAACCCGATTAACGCGTCGATAATATTTATAGAGCAATCCGATATTTGGGACACGTTGCGAGCTGTTGATATCGGAGAAGTTGCTCGGGCGATTCGAGATAACAACGATCGCGCGCATTGAAATTTGAACGACTTTTAAAGGTCCTGAGAAAGTGACAATTAAGATGTTACTGCAAGTGCCAGTGTCATTCGGCGGAGAGCGAGGTCAATTCCAAGCCAAGCACGATTTGTGATGCTATCTCAACTTTCTCTCAAGAGCATCGGGGAGCGGTTGAACTTCGTGCCGAACAATTATAACTTCCGATGTCAGATACGCCGTCGAAGTCAACTCCACGTCGTTACGAAGCGTAACGTTTATGTTCCCGGTGGCATTGTCACCCTTATCGCAAGAGAGCCATGAAACACTACAGTTCCGTATTCCTCTGTTTTACATTTTCTTCCAGTCGAGTATAAAACGATTATTTCCTTTGTAAAACGCTGGAATACCAAGTACAATATGAGGAATCGCGTTTCCTGAGATTAAGCGGATTTTGATTCATGAGAACATTTTCTAGCCGAATTATTTAAATTTCGGAAAATCCTAGGATAAAACAAGGGTGCGAAAAACGATTGAAATGATATCTCTTTACCTGATAAACAACGATTCGCTGATTCGTCACTAACCTGAAACAGAAAAAATGATTTGTTTACAATAAAGAAACGTTGCAATAATTTCAAAAGCTGCACAATATTGTCTGAACTATCCCGAATCTATTCATGTACGTTGCTCAAAGATTTACTTTTGCTTTCATCATGGCATTCGGCACTAAAACGCTGCGAAACGAAAAGCTTTAAATCATTAGACGGATCGAGTTTGCGCCCGTTTTGCCTGTAGGGGTTTGTAAAACCATGGAAGGAGAACGAAAAGCCAGCGCTGCAACGAACGATAACAAGTTCCTTCAGATCAATGCCGACTACGTTGATGTTTCCACGTTTCCATTGCGATTGTAACAATGCAAAAATAAAAAAAAAGCGAGTAGAATAATTAATGAAAATCATTTGTTCTTTTCTTCTACTTTTTCGACAAATTTGTCAACTTTTTTAATCAACTAATTATATTTTTTCTTATGATTCCACTTGAAAATATTTAAACATCTGAATCAAGTCAAAAATTGCAATTAAAAAAAACGGTTGATTTTTAGGAGAAAGTGCGACAAAAACCGCGTCAAAGGGAATTTAAAAAAATTGTCGTAAGCGGAAAAAAGTTGGTTCTAATGAGTAAATTAAAAAGTAAGTAACCGAAGGACTAATTAATCTAAAAAGTAACCGAGATATTCAGAGTGTCTCAAGAAATTCTGATTTATGAACAGCTCATTGTCAACAACTTTCAAACAAGAGCGTGTTTCCTTCGTCGCTTAATTTACCTTCTCTGAAAAAGTTTGGATCCCGGCAGTAAAAAACTTGGCTACGCAGAAATTACAACGCCGGGGTGACATAATTATAACATAAAGAAATCTACATTCGCCTGGACAGAAAGTGAAAATTTGTCGGAAGCACAACATTTCATGCCCAAGTCATTAAAGGAAGGGAGAAAAGAAATACCAACAAGTCGGAATAGCTGCTCATGCAGTTGCGGCGTGTTTGCGTCCCACCGGTTAATTATTTCCCGCTTCCAGTAGGATTTCAGAGGCAGATTTTCGAGTCTTCACTCGAAAGTCACGATGTCTCGCGTGAGATTTGCCCTGCCCTTTCAACCATTAAACGTAGCCTCGTAACGATAATTAACTTCAGCAAAAAAGGGTCACGAAACATAATTCCTAGAGGGTTTAACGCTCAAACAATAAACCCTCGCGACTTTTAATCGCGCGAATGGTCAGCCAACCTTTTCTTTCGACCCCCGTGAAATTATCATACAAATCACGACGATTAACGAACCCCGAAACCAACGATTGCCCAAAAAAGGAAGCGCAATTGGTCCTTGTAGTCCATAAAAACCCGGACAGTTTCGCGCGAAGCTTCTTGTCGAGTCCCACGGGGCAATTTATCAGGCGCTAATTAATGCGAGTCGTACCCGAAAGGGTCGCGCCTCGAAAGCAAAGGAATATCCGGTTCACGAAAAATCGGCTCCAATTTTAAAGAGCTGCAAAAATTCATTTCCAGCGAGATCATTTGTCCGGGAAGGAAGCGTTTATATCCTCCGAACCAATGAAAAATACGGCCAGCATTTGGCTGTTGGAACAAGGCTCATTAATAAGACGTGAGCGGGATTCAAGCTATTAAATAGTTGGAAAGTCGGGATAGAATGTCGACCCTCTTATCCCGCGAAGTGTCTAATATACCAACTCTCGCGTCGCTAGCCAAGCGGAGTAGGACGACCATAATATGCATTTATTATGAGCGCATCAAGTACCTCCTGCAAAATAATGTAACACCGCGTCACGTCCAACGATATTTACACCCAGGGAGACATAAAGCGAGTCGCGACCCCGCGTCGAAAATGGAAAGATTGCACGTACAAAATGCCAGAGAACGGAAAGTTCCGTTAAAGGATTTATTTTCTAAATCGATCTAAAATTGTTCTAATCTAATTCGCCGGGGTGACAGAAGTTTCCGTTGGCCCCGAAGCTCCGGTTCGTAAATCTAACGATGAATTTGAGGAATTCCGATCAATCGTTCACCTCGGACGTTTTCAATTTAACTATTGTCCAAGAAAAAGACTGAGAGATAACGAAAGTGATCGAATTGAAGAGGATAGAGAGAGACGAAGCGGCACTAAACGTTACCGCATCGTTATCAACGAGACGTCCAATTTATATGTTAAAAAAGCTGCTTTATATGTAAATAAATTAAAGCGTCGCGATCCGATAACGCGAGAATTCGCATTAAAAGAATCATTAGTAGTTGACGAACGCGATTGCGGAATTTCGAAATATCCAATAAACGAAACGCGCGGAAACGTTTATCGTGTCACCGCGGATTCTTACTGTTCAATCCACTTCGTGTGAAAATGTATTTAAAAAAAAGTGAACGAGTAAAAACGCGATATCGCGTGCTCGCGTCACAGCTTGAGCTAATCCCAGTGGACCAAGCGTTGCACGACGCGTAAACGTATGTAAATTTCATTCGCCGCAACTCTCATGAATTAAAAATTGCAGGGCGACGAAAAAAAAGGGCAAATTTGTAATTACAATTCAAGAAGTGTTTGGCAAAAAGGGGAATAAATTCGCATCGGGGAGGTGCGAATTTCCGTTTCTGAAAACAGCAAACGACTTTTCATCCCCGGCAATGTTCCATTTCTATCGCTTTCGCGTTTAGAAAACGCTACCGCTCGATTGAGGAAGTTTCGTTCGAGTGAAAACATGGCGTATTTATATATTCCAGATTTACCCGTGTCGCTCTGCAACGCTTTGGAATCGTGTGTGCATTGTATAAAATATATAAACGGAAATCTTTTCAAACCCTTTCGAAAATCTTGCGCGAGATGTCGACGGTGCTTGCTTTTCGTCATTGAAAAATTCGAGTCTCTCAAAGTACGGGAATGCTTTTGGATGGATCGAGCGAACCAAATGTTCAATGGGTGGAAAATATTACCGATAACGAGAAGAAACGTATACGCTTTTGAAAAAAGACGTCAAATTATAAATGTTCTACCAACGAACATGGCAGAATATTTTCAAAACCCACTGTGAAGTAACTAAAATTGCGATCAATACTTTTTTTCTACATGCATTATTCACAAAGCCAAACATGTTCACTCCAACTTCGTCAATTATTCGCGAATCAAAATAAATAAATAGGATCCGAATGACCAGTCCCAGCAATAAAAAAATGTCATCAAAACCAAATGACATTTTAGTAATTTCACGCGACACGTGAAAATTCCGTAATTCCCAATCTCTAAACCCAGTTCATTATTCAACTTCAGCAGCTCAACAAATCGAGTACTTTCCGTTGCAAAATTCCATGCAAACACGACTTCCAACTTTCCAGAATCAATCGAAGAAAAATAAAACCAGAAAACTCGGACACTTGAAACCCGAAAAAAGCCGCCGGTGCATGCAAAGTTTTTATCGCTCTCGCTCTCCGCGAGACTTGAAAAGTCACCCAACACCTCCAAAATCCAGTCAATCATTCCTTCCAAAACCCGACCACCCAAAGCCCTCGACAATCGCAAGATAATCCGTAAATTAATGCATGCGTAATCAAGTACAAACACAAACGATTGAGAACGCGATCGCGCGCGCGTCTCACGCGAAATTATCCCCGCGCTTGACCATGAATAATGTCATTCCCGATAACGCGTGACCAGATACGATCACTGACAATCACGCCTAATCTACCCCGTTTCTCCCCCGGTTGAAAATCGAAAAACGATCGTGCTATTTGAAGCGGCGCGGAGTGCTCGTGATCGCTGGAAGAACCCCATGATTTACCGGGCTTATCAGTCGCGCCTTATCGCGCACGACTGATAAGAAGTTCACGGTTACGACGCGGCGTTGAGCGGAAAAGGAGCAGGATAAAAAGGCGCGCGTAGGTACGGAGGATACCGAAGGAACAGAGGACGAAGCTGCGCGAGAAGAGAAAGGGAAGCGCGACTCGTAGAGGGGGATGGGTGGTTCTCGCGTCCCGCGGCATTGTCGAGGTGCAAACCAGCCGCGAACTCGAAAGGCGATCTCAGTCGCTGTTCGCGCGCCCACGGAGGAGCACGAGCCGCGGTCGTTTACGTCAAGTCTTTGGCAGCAGGTACATAAAGGCACGTGTCTTTCCAAGCAAAGCCCGCGGGGAATTCATCATTGCGCTCTTCGTCGTGATTCCAACGACTCGGTGACGACTGCCAACGCTGAAACGTTCGACGTACGTTCTTGGCAGCATCGCGATATTGATTTTGGAAATGTAGGAAGTGTTTCGAACTGTGCCCGCTTACGGGATTTTCCGAGTGATCTTTTTTATTTAGGGAGTTTTGACGTTTAAACATCGAGTTCATTATGGATAATGACTGGAGGAATGTTAATGCATTTCTGACACTTCGTTGGAATGTTTCCACGTTTGATTCTTTGATCATGTAAAGTTCTGGGTTTTTTCGGAATATGTTTTATGTGCGATTGCGACACTTACTTTGTCTGAAATGAAAATTAAAGTAATGACTGGTTATGATTCAGCGCAGAAAGCCGGTTATCAAGCTTGCAATCGAGCTAAAGATAAGCAGCTGATAAGATTCCAAGATTTCGTGTTATTTCATCACTTGTGATTTTATAGCGAAACTGGTTTCGTCGAGAATGAAAACGTAAAAGTCGGAATAAAGTATTTTATCGAGAAATACTTTTTCTTGTGAGAGCCTATCAAGTAATAACATCGATAAACGATTCACTTAAACATCCAGTGCGATAAAAAGCCGACCTTTTTGCAGCGAAAAACCTAATTTCTGTCGGACGGGATAAAAATTTTACTGCCTCGCTTTATCCACTAAAAAACCTGAATTGACGAATCGAAAACCGAACGAACGACGGGAATAAAACAAAGTTCAAACGAAGCCGTTTCGTCCGGTTAAACATTATACTATTTGCAATTAAAACCGACCTCGGAAAAACGGGAAAAATCGCTTCGACCGGGAGAAATAGAAGTCGAACCCGGCGCAACATCTGGCGAAAATTCCTTTTTCTTCCGTTTGACGCCGCGTCTTACGTTCCCTCATAAAAAGTCGATACGCCATTAAATCTAACATTCGATTTTAACCGACCTGAGTAAGCAAAGTTCAGGAAAGAATTTCACCCGAGATTAGAGCCGCGTGTTCGCCGAGTCGCTGTCGTAAACTTCTCGGACAATCCATTATTTCAATTATAATTACTATTTCCCGAAAAATGTGGAGCGCTTAAACTCAATTTACGCCGCAAATTTTTCGGTAGCTGGATTTTTAATTCCGCTAAAAGTTCCAGGAATGAAACGTTTTTTTATCTTTAGTTGCAAAACGTGAAGAAGATAAGAAAGCATATGTACGGTGGAATCGGGGTCGAGTAGAAAAAAGTCGCTCGCTGCGAGAAAAAATCACCGAATCCGTATGCTCCGCGAGAAACGCGATAATTCCCGATAGCGCCCGAAAAGCGAGGCGGATCTTTCATCGATTTCGGTACGAAGACCTCCCGAGTACTTTGCGGCTGTCACGGTTCACGTGGGAAAGATGACATAAGCATTCGAATGTTCCGCGGATTCGAACGGTCACAATGTAATTTGAGAAAGCGCATTCCCATTCAATGAGATCGGCGCAATAAATCACTACGACGGCGGAACGATTTACGAGTGTTCGCGATGTCAAATGAAAAGTTGCATTTTAATGTCCGGGAAACAAAGAAAATCATCATACCAAATTCTTTCAACTCGCTTTTACGTTACAAAAAATGATGAGCAAAACTAAAAATAGCTATCGGCTTCTCCAATCACGTAAAAAAAAGTCAACAAAAAGTTCTATGTTTCTCTTAACAATTTCCAATACAGCGTGCAATTTTTTTCAGCAAAAAAACACCAACTCATTGCTCGATAAATATTTCCAAAACATCGAGATAAAAATCGATGCGATGTATAAATTTTTACCCGCCCTGAAAAATAAATCAACAGGCGAAAATGGGAGCTTTAATTTTCCCGATGAATCGTCCGACTTGCCTCCATTTCCCGGCGACGGATTTTCTTTTCATTTTTTCGCCGAGCAATTTTTTCCCGTGTTAACCATTTTACAATTCCACGAGATACAATCGAGTCGAGGGGGTAGTGATTCGGCGGGATTGATTTGGCCCGACTGTTTACACGCCGGGCCGAGAGCGAGAAGAAAAAAGTCTGAACGAACGGAACGAGGCGGCAAAGGAAGCGTGCACGAATTACTCCACGTTCTGGCAATTTCGCTCGCGAGTTCCGCCCGGGTCACATTTCGCCCTGTCTGATTTGTTAATGGATATTCGTACATTCGCAGGCTGCCTTCGAGTCCCGGTAATCGCGTGAAATATATTTTCCTCGACGCTCTCTCCTCCGGCAAGATTAACGAGGGCTGCCGGAGAGCTCCGGGCGGAGTTCATTGAATGATGAAAAATGGCGATTGTTCGATTATACCATGGGGAAAGCGATCATTAATTTCAAACGCGTTTTCAGCAAACCATAACTCTATCGTCGATCTCGAACTCGGGCAAAATTGAAATTTCGGAGTCGAGGAACACGAAACGCCGAACGGAACTCGAAAGCCATCTTAATTAGCGGCCAAATCCACTTATCATGGAAACGCGGGAGCGCCGAATCGATAGTCTAATCAAAGCTAATTGATGCAAACACAAAAGTCAACCGCAATCGCGAGGTAAACAAGGATCCGACAAGATCGTACAACCAAAGATACGAGAGAAGCACTCGAGTCCGCGGGAGCGCGAAATTTCAATAATTACCCGACGAAGTTCGAAGTTTCGCGGACGAGCCACTAACACCGGCATCGGACCCTTATGCCCGGAAACTTGCCTTTCCCGGAAACTTTGCGTTAACTACTCGAATTCGAAGTCAAACCTCGCGCGCGACCAATTATCATCCCCGAGCATTAAAAAAGCTCCCATAGATTCGTTTCACTATCTGCTTCTTTTTCCTTTCAGATTCATGGAGATGCTGAAAAGAGCCAACGAATTTTCCACCCCGGTTCCTCAAATACGAGCGGGAAATTCGAAGAGCCGAAGCAGCTTCCCCGAGGAGCGCGATGCCTTTTGAGAGCGCTGCAGCGTCAAAGATTTGCTCGAATGAAATGAGGATCCGGCGCGCGAGGTGTCGCGTGAAAATGTAAAGACGGTACAAGAGTGCGTCTGATGTGAAGGGCCACGGGGTGAAAGCGAAAAAAATTATGTCAGCTACGAGGCTCGTACTGGGGAGCGCGATCCTCGGATTGTTTTGCACGGGCATGCCGAAAGGCGTGCTGACGAACGGCTCGACGAACAGGTGCGATTCGGCGCCCTGTTCCTGCGACCACTACGGTCGGCTTACCTGCGACTGCAAAAACGAAGGAGAGGTGGGTAGCCAAAGCATCCTCCTAGAATAATGACAAAGAAGAGGCGAATCCGAGAGCGCGGATGTCGAGGAAATAAAAGCGAGCAGGATGGAGGTAAAAAGAGCCTCTTGAAAGGAAACGAGTTCTGACCGCGGGCACAAGCACCGCGTCTGAATTTCACTTGTCCCGAGGTTCTTCCGTTCCGCCAAGCGAAAACCCATTTTTTCCATGACAAGGGATTCCTCCCCGTCCATAAATCACGTCCCGTTTGTTCGCAAAGCGCCGGAAAAATGATTAAAAAGCGCGCGGATAAACAGAAACTCCCCATTCTTCATTCATTTCATCCGGGTTCCGCTTTATTTTGGACAAATGCTCCAAGTCGATCGTGAAGGGAATACGTAATGCCGGTCGGACGCAAAGAACAAACGGCGAAATAAACTAGATTCGTGGAGTCACGTCTGTGACGAAATGACCGGTTCGAGAGGGCCCGAGGACGACAAACGGAATCGAATTACCAGACGGCGCGCTCCTTCGGAATGCACGTGTTCCTCCCGCAATCGACGGTGACCGGATTACGCAATCAATCGTTTGCCGTGGGTTCATCATTTACGGTTTCACAGTCACGTGGGAATAGCGTCTTGGCCCGTTCTCCGCACGGATAGAGTCGTGACGGCTAATTTACTGGGTCCGCGAAAATTTACATAACGGAAGTCCGATAAGTCACGGCTCGAGCGCGTCCCTCACTTTTTTTTCCCTTCCCCGCGGCTCCATTCCAATGGAAAATCAATCAAAGATCCGTTCGATTCTTTGGCATTCGCATCCGTCCGATCACGGAGATAATTCACCGGACGAGTAAATTAGAAACGAAGATCGATAAAAAAAAATGGCAGTTACATTCTGTTTCCAATAACCGTCGGTCGGCCGCGCGTAAATCATAATGAGTAATGTTCCTCGTCCATTCGACCTCGAATTCTCGACGGTTACATATTTTACGCGTCGCACCTCGCGCTTGTAACGCCGCTGCCATTACAAAGCCAAGAGTCTCGACGTCTGAAACTCGTCAGAGCAACGGGGAAACTTTCCGCGGGCGTTGTTAACGAGAAAGAAAAGGTGGAACGAAACAGCGTAATGTATGCGGATCGTAAACTCCGACGCGTAGGGATTCCGCATAATTTTCCGTACGTCCGTTCCTTCGTGTTTCGCGGGAACACGCTCGGCCAATTTGTCGCGGTCCCGCCGACTCGTGACTGCGAATACATCGACTGGACGTTCTTTTTACCAGTTTCACTCTCTCCCCCCCCCCCCCCCCACCTCCCCCCCCCCCCCCCCCCCCCCGTCCCCCTCCCCCCCCCCCCCCCCCCACCCTCCCCCCCCCCCCCCCCCCCCCCCCCCCCCCCCCCCCCCCCCCCTCCCCCCACCCCCCCCCCCCCCCCCCCCCCCCCCCCCCCCCCCCCCCCCCCCCCCCCCCCCCCCCCCCCCCCCCCCCCCCCCCCCCCCCCCCCCCCCCCCCCCCCCCCCCCCCCCCCCCCCCCCCCCC
>JABFQM010000057.1:0-60929 GCA_022816865.1 Zelostemma sp. ZL-2020 | reverse complement strand
GACGCTGGCGTTAAAAAATGCTCTCGAAAACGTCAAACATTAGAAAAGCTACCTTGTTATGAAAAAAGAATCTTCTCCGCGTAATTCAAAAGTTCATTGTCACCGGAAAAATGCCACCCAAATGCAAATTCCAAGAAGGTAAGAAAACGCTACAAATCATATCATTCATCGCATATTTTTTCACGCGCGAGGTTAGGCTAAAAAACATCGTTCTTGTTATGAAATACTTCGAAAATGCAAAAGTGTTATTTCATTGCTCGACCGTGAATCAACAAGTAATCGACATCACCAAAACACATTTCGTGTACCACATTTGCGCTTTGTTGCAGGTGAAAAAGTTTTGTGTTTCCATGGACCTCTAATTTACGAAGCGAAATGTTTGAAATCCAGCGTCACCAAGGACAAACAAATCAAATATTTTATTCATTACGCTGGCTGGAATAAAAAGTGAGTTTTAAACCCGAAAAAGTTCAGTGGTTCGCAATTTTCGTAAATTTAAAATCATTTTTCAACGATAAATTTGTCCATTTTATGAATTTTTTTTTCGTAGTTGGGACGAATGGGTACCGGAAAGCAGAGTCCTCAAATACAGCGATGCAAATGTCCAAAAGCAGCGAGAAGTACAGCGAACGCATAACCAGCAGTCGAGTAACAAAAACAAAAAAGCAGCGACCTCGGCGAAAAGTCAAACCCGCAAAAGCGAGGGTGGACGGGAAAAAGACAGCGACAGTAGAGCCAGCACTCCAGTTTCCGCACTCGAAAAGTCAACTGGTCGCACCAGCAAGTACAGCAGCAATGCGCTGACTCCGACGCAGGAACAGCCGACGGAACCACCTCGCAAAAAACGAGGGTACCATCGCATGAATTCCACAAAACCTTGGAATCGATTGTTAATCATTTCATTTCTTTGATTTTCAGACGCATGGAACCCTCGAATGAAAGCGACGATTTTCAAACCAAAGTAGAAATAAAAATTGTCATTCCCGATGAATTGAAGTCTATTCTCATCGACGAGAACGAGCTCATCAACAAACAGAGGAAACTCCCTGCTCTGCCCATGAGAATTAACGTAGACAAAATTTTGGACGATTACATCGAGTCAAAAAAAAGTGCAGACAGTACGGAGTCTGATAAGTACGAGTATATTTATGAGAGTTTCTCGGTTTTGCCGTTTTTGTATCGTTTTATCAATATGTTTGTCTTTTTTCACAGTGAGAGTACTTCTGAAGTAACTAAAGGTATCAAGGAATATTTTAATTTAACTTTAGGCCTCCAGCTTTTGTACAAATGGGAACGTCCTCAGTTCGATGACATAATGTCGGAGCGCGATGCACTGCCCAGTGAGATCTATGGAGCATTCCATTTACTACGCCTGTTTGGTAATTGGATATTTAGAAAAGAAGGACATTTTAATAAGCAAAAAAGATAATGGGAAAAATTAATAACAATATAATATAATTTGTTTTAGTGAAACTGGGCGGCATGTTGTCCTACACAACTCTGGATGAAAGAAGTATTCAATTGCTGTTGAAACATTTCCACGAGTTTCTTGAATACTTGCAAAAACACAGTGTAACTTTGTTTGATCTCCAGCAAGACTATGTAGTATCAACTCCCGACTATCATAGAAAGTATATACAACTGTAATAGAAGTGACAATTATTTGTCCTCTCGTAACTCGTATCTTAGAGTATTGCGAACAAACGTTAACCTTACATAGTATATTTAATGTTCATTTGATCTTTGATGTATTCTAAACTCATTTCATGTGATTCGTAAATTACCTTGTTTAAGTTAAATCTGCAGAATGTAATCCAAGTTTTCATTGTGTCTTTATGACTTTCAATGATTTTGGAGATGGTGTAATTCGACATTTTAATTGCTCAAAATCACGTAGACAAGGTAATTTGCGAAAGACTGACCGACAAAGATGAATCCCCCTGATTCATTTAATAGATATGCAATATTATGTGATTCTGGTTTAGGCAAACTGTGCTCGTTACAAATTCCATTGCATTTGTTTATCAATTATTTTACAATAATTCCGTATGTTCGTGGTAACACTTATAAAAGTATTAAAAAGTTAATTAGCATGAACAATGTCATTTTAACCGGTACTGGAAAATACCAAAGGTCGAAGAGAAATTAAATATGATGTAAATGCAATATGTTATTGATTCGAAATTTAAGAATTGTAAGATGTTCGAACATTCACAAACCCTTCATTAATCGACCGTGAATAAAGATGAAATGTTATAGAAAAATTTTTTTACAATAAAATAACAAAATTCACAACTGATATTTGTGATATTTTAAATGTAAACTTTATATTTATGCATTCCTTTTACGAAGCTTTGCATCATATTTTATAAAACTCCAAATTTTTATTAAATCCTTTGCATTATGTTTTCTATTTTTTTAATAAAACCGAGTAAATTGAAGACAAATCTGGGTCCGTTTGTTTTTATGGACTTTATTTCGCGAAAAGCCGGTGTTTTTAAATTTTTATTATCGAATTTGTATATTTTTTCGAAAATAAATAGAAATTGGAACTCAGATTCCTTGCTTTAAAAACGTTTCTAAAAAACAGAAATGTCCTATTTTATTTAGTTACAAACAGTTAGTGACAATTTAATGAACAATTTAGTACATTTACAGTTCAAATTGAACCGCGCAAAAAGACGCAACGTCTTCTACGAAATCCGTGCGGCGCATGCGCAATGAAAGCGCGCGCAACCTGAAAGTACGTTCTTTTCCACAAACATCAGCGCTCCGACGATACGCAGTTAATTTTCAGTCGATTTGAGTTCAGTGATGGTAGTAGATCGTCGGTACGAAACGGCGACGAAAAATGGCGGATGTTGACTTGAATATCGACAGTTTAATACAAAGATTGCTGGAAGGTATGTCCAATGAATTAAGCAGCCACGAATTACTCGCGTACCGATGTTTTTTACGGCCTTCGTCATTGTTCAAGTAGTCGGGGACGTGCTAAATTTGCCGAAAAGTCCCGGAAACAATTAAACTCGAGAATGTACTGCATTGTTGTCGCTGCAAGTAATCGAATAACTTCCGTGTTGTTTTCCAAAATCGAGCCGCGTTTTTCTTCATTCGCCGTTGAGCCGATCGGTTAAAATCGCTATCTCATGAATTTTTTTCTGCCAAAAAAGGAAAACAATATTTCTGTTTGTTCTTTTCTCATGCTTCGTTTGGAAACCTTTTGCGGTAAAGTATACCAGAACCAGAAAGAGCAGGTCCCGAAGAAAGAGAAAGCCAAGCTTAAAGATATTTTCTCTTCAGATTTCGTTGGTACGCAATAAGGAACCACTTCTTGTAGTTTTTTTTTCCTTTTGCCTTAGTTGCGTTTAGAATTACTGTGACGTCTCAATTATGCATGAAATAACAATCGATTGCCCCCGCAACTCCGAAGTTTAGTTGCACTATTCCGAACTCGTCAACATTTTTCCATACAAAAACTGACGATGCTGCTGATTCGTCTTGCTTTTGTTTTGTTTTTCATCATTTACATCGTTTTCCAGTCGGGGATACTTAATTTTTATCTATTCGAAGAATCGTTTCCTCGTTTTCCCGAGTTTTTTACTTCGAATCTTTCTCTAAAAATAAATCGAAACTTTCGATACATTTGCGCTCCGAAACTCGCGTTTATTCGTGAAATTAAGACTTCGCGTAGAAATCGTTAAAAATATAATTTCCCTCCACCTTTGCGAAGTTAAATTTATCCCGGACAAATGATTGCCCTGAAAAGTCGTAAAGTCAATTCCAGATTCGAATTGGGCGCGTTTATTTAGACAGCCGCGTTTCTATCTCTCTCGCACCCGCGCGTTTTCGTCTTTTCGTCGCACTCGCGTCATACAATCGAATCTTCCTACAGTCCATTTATTTTCTCTACTGCATGGCTAATCTGCAGTGGCAGAGAACTCGAACACGAGCTAAAAACATGAAAACCAGCGAGCCAAAAACAACTCGGGTTTTAGTAGGTTAAATTCTTTTTTACCGACATTTCATTTTTACGCGACTGGAACCAAAAAAAAAATGAAAAACCGTTTCCAACGTTGATCCAAAAATCGATGAATTGTTCGGAAATCAAAAATAAGGAGTTTCCGGATCCGATTAAACCAAAGAAATTAAACCGGAGCGAAATATCAGAGTTCTCGTCGAATGTTCCGGTGCTAATTATCGATTGAAGTAGCCCGACGTTGATAATGAACTTGAAGGACTTGTAGCACATGATTCGTTCGGAATCTCATTTACGTATGTAAAAAGCATGAAACGTACGTTATAAATAACGTTGTTTATGCCTGAAAAGAAAAGCTCCGTTCGGTTTTCCAATAACCATCGTGACACCGATGCCGCAGTGTTCGAGAGACCTTCATGGTTGTCTATAAATATCCAACGATGCGAGATCTATTTGCATTTTTGGAAACGCGGATTTGTTTCATGGAAAAGCTGATCGTTGCACCTCGTTTTTCGTTGGAAAAATGTTCGTTTCGGACTAGACAAAAGTTCGCCGTCGTTGTCTTCGACGGAGTACGTTTTTTGAGTGTTTTATGTTGATCATCGTCACGTTGTTTTTGATTAGTTCGCTTTTTTATTGGATTTGAACCTCTGTAACTGTGTCGTGCTCATAACAAGTTTAGTGGGCGTAGGTCTCGATTAATTTCGTTTTATTTCCGAGATTATGTGGTTCCTTAGCCGATCTACGGTGCCCCATGAACAATAACATATTAACTTTGCGTAGATTTTTTATGGCTTCTCGAAACGACTTGGCATTGATGGTTTTTGGGTCAAGATTTTTTACGAGCTGGAATATCATCGCGTGACGTTGGGGCAAACAATTTTAATTCGATTCATTTTTTCATCGATTCAATCGCGATTAAATTACATGGATGAGTTTTCCGGGCTTTTTTTTTCGTTTTAATTAAACCAATTTATTTTTAAAAAACCGCAGAAATCGCAACGAATTTTTTCATAATTTTCGGTAGGTTCGTGATTTTTACAAGAAATCGATTCGAAATTTATCGTAAATTAATTCAGTTTGTTGAAAATGCAATAAAAATTCGAGAAAAGTATTCCACGTCAAAGAAAATAGAAACAACGACGCAAACTCCACAATAATCCCATTTCCCATAAAAATGAAGCCAAGTCATTTCCCTGGGAAGCCAAAAATTAATTTCCTCTGTAATAACGAGGCAAAATTTCGAGTCCATCGTGTAGAAATGTTTGTTGCTTGGTGTTATTCCAAAGCCCATTTTTGCATCGGCCAAAACTCTAATTCCCCATCTTTTTTCATGAACAGTTCGAGGATGCCGACCCGGAAAATCTGTGATAATGTCCGAGGCCGAGGTGCGCGGTTTGTGCCTGAAATCGCGGGAGATTTTTCTACAGCAGCCGATTTTACTGGAACTCGAGGCGCCTTTGAAAATTTGCGGCGACATCCATGGTCAGTACACGGACTTGCTGCGGCTTTTCGAGTACGGCGGTTTCCCGCCCGAGGCCAATTATTTGTTCCTCGGGGACTACGTCGACAGAGGAAAACAGTCCCTGGAAACGATATGCCTCCTGCTGGCTTACAAAATCAAATACCCGGAAAATTTCTTCCTTTTGCGCGGGAACCACGAATGCGCGAGTATAAACAGGATATACGGTTTCTACGACGAATGCAAGCGCAGATTCAATATTAAATTGTGGAAGACGTTTACGGATTGCTTCAACTGCCTGCCGATAGCTGCTATTATTGACGAGAAAATTTTCTGTTGTCACGGCGGACTCAGTCCCGATCTCCAGGTACCCGAAAAGAAAAACGTGGCAGTTTCATTTCGATATTTGTTCGTTGAGAGGTTTCTTTAATGGAATTGTTTTTTGCAGGGTATGGAACAAATTAGGAGAATCATGCGCCCGACGGATGTTCCGGATACAGGATTATTGTGCGATTTATTATGGTCTGACCCAGATAAAGATGTCCAGGTACATGCGCGTTCGAGAATCTACAAAATTTATCATTGGGCATTCGAAATTTTTTTGAAAAATGCGCACGATTTTAATCGTTGAAACTCTGTGAATCTCAATATTGAATCGAATGAAAACTGTCTTCAAATGTTGGAAAATTATTGTCGTTATGTAACGAAGCCTAATTTGCCAGTGTTTATGGCATAGAAATTGAAATGGATTGACTTTTCAGAAAATCAATTTTACAATAACTTACTGTGTCTACAAAATGACAAATGTGGAATTTTCTTAACAATGAATTGTGAATTTAGGGCTGGGGAGAAAACGACAGAGGAGTCTCCTTCACCTTTGGCCCTGACGTGGTATCGAAATTTTTGAACCGACATGACATGGACCTTATTTGCCGGGCGCATCAAGTAGTCGAAGACGGATACGAATTCTTTGCGAAAAGACAGCTCGTTACCCTCTTTTCCGCCCCGAATTATTGCGGGGAATTCGACAATGCCGGTGGTATGATGAGCGTTGACGACACGCTCATGTGCAGTTTTCAGGTACGAAAAATTAAAAACTTTATTAGCTATTTTTCTAAAACATAATTTAACCAACTTTTGATTTATTTAGATATTAAAACCGTCAGAAAAGAAAGCAAAGTACCAGTACGCAGGAATGAACACAGGACAAGGAGGTAGACCATCTACGCCACAAAGAACCCCTATGAAAAAGAAATGACCGCCTTCAGCCGACACAGCATTGCCTCTAACAATGCATTTTTATTTCCATTTCGCCCTTGAAATTTGTCTTCTTAATTGCGTCTAAGAGTTGACGAAATAACGTGGGCACCTTGTTTCCTATTTAATAAAACGCTAAGAGAAGCCAGAAAATAATTGTATTTGCATAAACCATTAGTCTGTATTATGCAGAAAGTGCTCCTGCTTTCAGGGCGTTTAAATTATATCGAATTATTTATTCTTCCATTACTGACATTGTAATTAAGACGATGGAGTTAGTTGAATGAATTATTGTTTAATTATCAGAGTGACCATAATTGATGTGACCAAACTTTGTTTACTTTTATCTAAGCCTTGAGGTTGGAAATTGCTTGCTACTTTTGTTTTACTTTATTACTCATTTTATTCTTGAACTCAATTATGGAAAAATTTGCGTTGAAAAGTATAGTGTGATTGACAACTAAGCTCGTGTATATATGGGTATGTTTAAACAATGTTGACTAAACAGCCACGAACACGCGAAATACAAATTCTTGTCCTTTGTATTTTTCAATAGCAGTAATGCTCGAGAAAATGTTTTGTTGAGGCAAGTGAGTGGATTATTATTTTTTTATTAAACATTTGAGACTTTGAATGAGTGGAAATTTTTGTTAAAGATTTAAACTTCTAAATAGAAAAAGGTTTTTTTTATACAACTTGAGGAGAACAAATATGTAAATAATTGCATTCATACGTCTCGATTTTTCTAATTGCTTCTCACTTGCATCAACGGAATCATTTATTCTTCCAACCGCAATATGTTAAAAGTAAATTGCAATTTTTGTTCTAAAAGATTGTAGGATAAACTGCTAGATTACGGTAAATTTTCTATTGTTAAAAGTGTTGATTTGTTATTAATGTAAAAGTGATGGGCAAGTTGACAGAGATAGTTTGTTGTATCTTGAATTAAATGCTTATATTTTTTTTAAACTGCAAATGAAATGTATTTCATGTAAAAAGCACTTTTATTCAAGTACATTATTTTTGATAACGAAATCCTGTTTATTCTGCTTTTATAAAATACTACGAATTAATTAATATTAACTAAAAATAAGTTTCGATATTTATAAGAACTTTTTTGTAATTATTTTTCGTTTCTTATACTGCTGACTTTAAGCTTTTCGAAATTACTTTATCGGCATTGAGTACTCCATCCGTTTACTGTTTTTTGAATCTTTTTGAGTTTGTTATAAATTTACATTCGTAGTATGCATCTACTTCATTGCGTGTAATTTAATGTAAGACTCGGGGGACAACATTGTTTTGCTCATCACTAAGCAATGGTTATTTGAACACTTTTTTTTGCAAAGCGAAATTCATTCAGAGATTGTATAATGTTATGGCTAGAGTACAAAAATTGCATTTTATATTTGAGACGAGAGCCAAAAAGTTTGACAGATCTAAGTTGCTTCTCCCCGCCTTGTTCATTTTACTTTACGAATTATTCATACAAACAACTTGCGTTTTGTAAATAAGTTTATGCTTTTTCCTAAGTTACTCGTTTTGTTTATTTTTGTGTTACGACTGCATTAATTTTAATTTTCATTCTACTTTAGCACGTACTCGAACCATAGAGTTTTCATGAAAAGCTTTTTGTAAGAATGCATAGTCCAAATTGAAATGTACAATCCAAGTATTATGAATTAAATGTATGTTCTCTGAATTGCTATGGCTCCTTTTTTAACGAATCAACTTCTAAGTTCCGAATGGGCATTCTCAATTCTAAAACTGTTTTGTGTAAATAGCAGGCTTTCCTTCGAAAAATGTGAATTGAAGTATGTTTTATTTTATAAACTTCAAAGCTTTTAGCGACAGCTTTTTAAAAACATGTTGAATCTTTTGTTATCTACCAATGAAAAGCGTTTCAATGAATTTCCATCGTAATAGATGTGATGTTTTCTCATTGTTAGTATCGATGTCAAGTTCAAACTATCATTTTCCACGATATAAAGCAGAGCACTTTTGAATGCTTCGACACAGCAGATGACATGTCCGCGCTTTTGAAATGTCACTTCAACGACTGCGTTTATAGACGAATTGTTTTCGTTGAATGTATAATTGTTTCAAATCTATAAGCAAACAGGAATTGGAAAATGTACAACTTTCATTACGATTATGTATTTTATCTTTTGTGACGTAATTCTAAACGACGCAAACAAGACAAAAAATGTATTAAATCCAGTATTAATGTTTCGAAAATTATATTTTACATGCATGCGATAAAATTTAGCTATCGTTTCCTGTACGGAATAATATGTTAAGAAAAGAGACCAAAAATGCCATGTAATTTCACGAAATTCAGTTACTTATTCTTTCAAAATGCTGAAAATAGATTTTGGCAAGTTTTCAAATTTCCTGGCCTCTTCCTCGAAGCCAGAGAGATTTGTTATTTTGAAATTCGCGGTCTTATTTATAGACGAAAGAACAGATTTTTATGACTTCGCTGTATTTTTATACTCTCAACGTCAATTTTAGCAATGACTCGCGACGATATTTATTTTCGCGTGAAAACTGTAATGTGTTTTATAATACTCGCACTTCGGAAACTAAAGGAAAATTTATCGTGCTTAATTAGGAGCTTATTTATTCGAAAAACCACTCTTTTTGCAGAGAAGTTTCGCGTATCTTGAACAAACAGATGCAAAAAAATGTAATTTTTATATTTTCATTATCAACGTTATCACATAAGGTCGTAAAAATGTTCTACGTTGGAAATGTGCAGCGTGTATTTAAATTGCTAAAACGAGCATTTAAGTAACAAATATATTTCTAAAAGACACATGTTCCAATAGAAATTCGTGTATTGAAAATATATTGTAAATAAAGATTGAAGACAACAGAAAATATTTAATTCCAAATAATATTGCAATTGTAACCCAAAAAATAATTAATAGTTCCTCAGAAATTATTGATTAAAATTGATATTCGTAATTTTTTTAGACTTTGAAGCTTGTCTACTTTCTATGCTTTATTTTTGAGAAAAAAAAGGGGTAGAGATAGGGATTGCGAAGAAAAATGTGTGATTCTGGAAGTGTGTCTTTATTGAATAGAGACATAAATAATGACGCGCACGGTAATACATTTAACAGATTCGATTACACCTAGAACAGCGCCGCAAAGAACAAACTGTACAATTCTCGGGAATGGTGTTCCTGACTTTTCCGCATTCTTCTGTATCTGTACCTATTATCTGTTTGAGAATCGCATGCGTTATCATTTTGCGCGATCCACGCATACCGACACAATCCTTAGTAGACGTGAGCTGCAATCAAAATATAAGACATTGATTAATTGTCGATTAAAAATAACGACGTTCGAAGGGATTAACAGTGAATGCTTGAAATCAATGTTGCCAAACAAAGTTTGATTGAACTTTATTTTAGTAGACCGGAAAAAAAATTTTTAATGCAACAAAAATGCTCGTAACGAAAACTTGAAAATTTTCACTTTTAGGAAAAAACCACATTTTCAATTTTTCGTATCACGAGCATTTTTGTACAATTTTTTCACTCGCGTATTTTTTTCGTGAAGAATAAGGTGTTGTTTAATAAATTATGTTGTGTTATAAATATTTTTTCCAATTCACTCTTTAAATTTGCATTCAAATATTTATTGATAATGAAGTATTTTTTTAGTGGCAACATCAATTTCGCTTTCAGGGTTTTTTTTGGTGGGTCGACGTTTCCATTCAAGGGGATTTTGTACCTTTTTGCATTATCCTCATTTCACTCGCGGGAAAATGAATGGAAATCGGCCATTCGATTTCCCACAGTTTGAGAAAAATGGAAATGAGGTAACATGCGAGTAGGTGAGACAAAATAGTACATATTAATGAAATTTTATTAACGATTCGCTGAAAAGAAGACATTTGTTGTAAATAATCGGACAAAAAGGAAAAACTCGGATGACGGTTTGAAAAAAGTTCCACATTCTCTTCTAAATTATCGTAGATCATGCGCAGAAAATCGATGAGTCGAGTTGATCCGTTGAACTTTTCCCCAAAAAAACACAACAATCACATTTTCTAGGGAGACCACGAAACGTGCTTGCGTGAAAAAACTTACGCAATCGGTCACAAAATGAAAAGTGATTTACATAAAATTTTCGGGTCTTTCATGTTTAGTAGACGAAGTGCTTGGTTTTCATTCGATCTATAAGGATTCAATTCGATGTTTCGGGGTAAACATTCCGATGAAAAACGGTTACGAAAAAGTACAAAAAATGTTCCTTCGAGAAAATTGGGATAACTCCAAAAATACAATCAACAAATATTCAAATTTCCTTTTCAAATTCTTCGCGTTCGAGTTATTCATGATTATTTCACTCTCTGCAGCGAGTGCGCATCCTTTTCTCAGTTCTTGGATGTGTCACTCAGCAAAGGAAGTCGTAAGATGTTTTTTCTTTCAGTGTTATGCTCTGAACAAAACCACACTGAACAAATTGTTTCAAAATTAATTTTGTCGATGTAGTCCAAGTCAATAGAGCTTAAAACAGGGCTTTACCAAGGTCGAAAACTTAGGCTTTTGATAAAGGCGCCGAACCCAAAAACAAACAATCTTTTTCACAAGGTAAAATCCTTTATTGACTGGACTAATGAGGAATCCTCGAGTTGCGACATGAAACGATTGCTGAAACGCTGCTTTTTACAGGGTGTTAAGAAAAAGTGAAATGACGTTTGGGTAACGGTGTCAAAGTGGTATGTTTACCGAGTTTCGTAAACATTGAGAGAAACTCAAGGGTAGAAGTGAGTAGAGATCTTTGCTCTTTTGTACTCTTTCTCATGGACGAGAACGGTTAATTTGATGTCAAGCTAAAGTTAAATTCAGAAAATCCATCGTTGCTAAACAGTGATGAGAAAATGCCACTTGTAAATCACGGTCTCAGTGAAAGAACGTTAACTGTATCGATTGCTATCTGAAAGTTAACACGAATAAGTGGCAACGGAACAGTTAATTAAAAAAGTGCGAAACATAAACTTTGGTAAACGATCAATTCAAATTAATATCAAATCAATGATTAAAAAGTCTTAAACCATTCTTTGATTCCGCTCACTTTATCTCTCAATAACGATTGTACCACGGGCTGGTAAAATGAACCTTTGGAACGGGCTGCGAGTAATAGAAGTAATCTGATGATCCTGGAACTGATAGACGTATATTTTCGACGTGCTTTCCATTTTTTTACTTTTTACACTTTGTATTCCATTTCTTTCATCTACTATCGCATACAAATTGCTCCAAGTAACACATTTGTTTTACCCCATAATTTCGAAATATGATGGTATCCTTGTCGAAGTTCACGCTGATTTTGGTGAACCACAAATGTCATAAAATTTCTTACCATTGATTAAGTTTCCTGAAGAGTCAGTTAGTATTTACAACTGATTAGGTAAGCGTCGAGAGATAAACGTAACAGCGAGAAAAATAGTAAAAACCGATGGATAAATTCGTTCCAGGACGAAAGCCCGATATTCCTTCGTTAAGTTAGAAGGCTCTTGTCCGATGCGCGAAGGTTACATGTGTAATTTCATCAGGAAAAACGTACCGAATGGCCTTATCGGGTGTCGGCTCCAAAGGTAACTTCGCTTGACAGGGCTGAGGTAGCTGTCACGCAGGAAGAACGGCAGACTGTGTTGAGCGTAATGGGGGATGTAGGGTGCGTAACTTGGGTACCACCATGGATCCCTGCTGAAGACACTCATCGGGGCATGTGGTGAAGGGTCCAAAAGGTCGAAAAGGGGTTTCTTACTCAACAGCGTCGGATTCGATAGTAAATTATCCAACAAATTTCCTGATGGAATCGAAGAGAACGTTTTTAGGCCTTTCTAAAGCGCGCGCGTAGAATTCTTCAATACTTACCGTGGAGATCGAAGAGGGGTTTTACGGAAAGTGGCCGGTGGCGAGCCGAAAGCGGAGTTCTGCTCGGGTAAAGCCTGTCGATGTTAGAAAGGCGGTTCAGATGATCCTTCCATGCTTTGTCTGCGTCGAAGGGTTGGGCTAATGTTTGAAAACACAAAAACAAACTTTATTGGACACGATTCGAATCGGGGATTTGGATTACTAATTTTATCTTTCAAGTAGAAGAGAAAAAATGAAACATTCACTATACAAAGCTGAAATTATAATGCGCACAATCAAGAAGAAATGTCTTTGGACTCGGTAAATCGTCGTGTTTTTGGTACTTTCTTCGAAATAGGATTTTTATATACTGCGTCTTTATTTTATTAGTTACAATACTTCGTGAGATAAATCTTGTTTTTATCTGTAATATTTTTATTTCTTCTCGTTTTTCAGGATGAATCTGCTATTGAAAAGATTCAAGACACTTTCAAACAAAATTTCTCTTTTGCCGCGACGCAGGGTTTAGCCAATAGCCCCGACCACGTTTTCCGACCAATTTTTCGTTCCGAACGAACTAAATTGTCCGACTTCTTATCTTATTGTATTCCCATTGTAACGTCTTATTTTCATTAGTACTTTTTTTAAGAACTAAGCACGATAGTTTGCGTAAAATGGGACCATCGTGCTCAGCCTTTAAATTGCCTGAACATTCCTAGATTTAATCACTGAAAAGCAGAGACGATGATGATGCGAAGCTCGCTTATTCTACTGACGTTTGAACTCGTATCAATTGAGCTACAGTAAAACTATGAACTTACTTTATCAGAAAAAAGATCTGTTTCCTTCATTCAAAATTCAGCCGATCGAATCAAGAAGTTTAAAAAGTTATAACTTGTATGATCAATCGAGTCTGACTCAGTTTTTTATTACAGCTACTGACTTATCCGATAAAAAAGTTCGATTAAGAAATCCTTCCATACCAAAAGTTGATGTTTTCACATTTAAGAAAGATGGTTCGCAACAATATAATTTGTTTATAAAAATACGCATGCATACACAGTTACTGGTCCTGGGAAAAATTGAATCGGTCCTGAAAAAGTCCAATTTCTCGAAATTATTCTTTAAACCCCATAAACTGCTATAATAATTTGGGATTTATTTTAATTTTGAATTAGCATGATCAGTTTAAAATTCAGGGCTGGTCAGGCCCGAATCCTTTTTTCCCGGGCGTATAAAAAATTATACATAAGGGTTGAGAGTCCGAAAATTCTTACTAGTCTAATAATGCGGGTAAAAGTAAACGCAATCGAAGTAATTGCAGTAAAAATCACGATGTAGAAATAACCCCCAAATAGACATCATTTATATACTATTGTTTATTCAAAGCGTTAATCAGAATTCTGAAAATTTTGCATTAAAACTCGCATGGTAATCCTGCAGTGCTTTTTGTGTAAAAAAACTTTGGCGGACTTGTATTTTCATTCAGATTCTACTTGTGTTCGTATTCCTGCCGTTTATACAATCAATTTACACGAGTCACTAATATAAATGAGTATGCAACTCAGTCTATTTGTGGATTTTTTACCTGTAATGTTTTTTCGTACTCGCATATCCAATAATCCTTTTCAGGCGTTACATTTCGGCATTTTGCTAACAGCTAACGACTAAACCCCGCGTGTTATAGAAACAGTATGGGAACATTTTTCCCAAAGAGAAAAAGAACAGAATGCGCTCGAAAAAGAAATTCATTTACAGCAAAAACTCGTAATGTTCCCATAGTATTTCTACGCTACCTATACTATTTCTACTCCATTCTCAAACTGTTTCTTCTGCGAACTGTCGGCCTTGTGGTCGGCACTAGGCCACGTACTCGATCCCTGATTTCTACGCATAACATCGAAAAGTTGCAAAACATATAATTACGTCCAAATTATTGTTTTTTTAATAATTGGGTGAAGCCATGCAAATACTCTTGGTTCTCGTGAATTCTTGTTTGCGGTCAATCTTTTATCTATTATAAACCATAACAATGAACTTTCCAACACGTTCTCTTTCAGATCGCCACAAAATTACACATATGACACTCAACGTATGTAATAATACTAACCTGAAAAAATGCTTCCACCAAATTTGTTCTTGTTCCGTGTTATATCACAAACAAAAGGTGAGCAACATCATCATCAGTATTATTAATTGGAAGAGAAATTCAATAGCAAAGTATCGAAATCCATGAGGCTTTTTAAAGATGAACATTTTCTATACAAAGTTCTTTCGGATCGCGCGAGAAATAAATAATCTGAGGCGGCGTTATTTGCGTATTAAACAAGTTCGCAAATGTCCACTTTTTAAAATTCAGGCTCGGGTATTGCGGGGCAATTTTATATGGAAAGATGCACTTTACATCCCTTCAATAAATTATAGGGTTGATTTGGGAATAGGGTAGGCAAGCAAGGATTAGATATATAAATCCCATAGTATTAAATTGCGAGAAATCATTATTACTTGGACGAAAATCCCATTGTTACAAGAGTTTTATTGTTTTGATAGTAACTATCAATAGTTTCGTAATCGTTGTTCATTGCTGCTTCGCGTTCATTCGCTGTTCTAGAAGACTACGTTTCAAAATTCTGTTTTGTGATTTAGTTTCGCGTTCTTGGTTCTGATATTGAATTCGATGTATTGAACTCAACATTTTTCATTCATTGAAACAATTGTTGAGTCAACTTCCGTTCTGATATAGAGTATATAATTTACGATAAACGTATAGTCTCGACACAATGATGTTTCTTGACAAGGCGACATCGTCGTATATCACCATTTAACATTCGTTCTTTTCGTTCCCATTTGCGCGAAATCTGCTGTCTTTTAAGGTCACTCAATTCTGCGAGACGGTACATTATTGGCCATGCAGGATTAGACGCTGAAAAAAATACGTATCAAGAGTAATGTGTATTATTTTTTTAAATGCACGAGCTTGGGATGAGAAATGTCATGAGAAATGATACTTCCAACGATTTTTCTCGTGACGATGAAACAACACTCATCACTGTGATGATAACGACGATGATCCATGTCCAAATTTACGTAATGAGATAAAAATAATTGTTACAAATTCATCCATCTGTAAATTACGTCCAATTGAAATTGATTTGCGAATTGAATAATTGTTTTGTAGCAATTGGTGCGTTTGATAAATGTAAATGTATAAAGTAAACAAGTGATTATGTGAATATCTGTGCTTGTACAATGGTCTTTTCCATTAATGTATAAAACACTTAGTAAATCCGGACGAAAGTTATTTTAGACCACCTTAAAATTCAAGTAATAATACTATTGAATGTACCGTATTAAACTGCTTTGATTGAACATTTTCATAGATGTGCGAAGAATGTTATAAACATTCGGCGACGATGAAAACGTGCTTAAACATAATTCGAACAAAGTGGTGCTCTTGAACATTAATCGATTTAAAAATAAAATGCCTTCAATATTGTCTCTGACGAACGTATTTCGACGTTTATTCACTCTAAACTTGAAATTACTACACCTTTGATTGATAAATAAACATTTTGTCACACGAGGGATATTAATACACAAATTTATTCATTTACACGAACACGTAAAAAATATATATAAGTGGACTTTCTGTTGTTAATCTATATTCATTGTTCATTCAGTTCGGAAAAAGATGTTTCGATTTCGACATTTTTACAGATGTCTTACCGTATTCGCATTTTATTTATGTCGTTATGGTTTTAAATCATGAATAATAACATTTTTATTCAAAAAATTATGGCGTTATTGTGATAAAGTGAGATGCGATGCCAAATTACTTTTGATGAATAACAGTTTTCTTAATTTTTGGAACGACATTTCTGACTTTTGACAATGCATCGGATTGATAACTATACAAGGGCCTTAGAAGTAAAAAGGAATGTAAGATGTTTGAAAAAGGCGGATATTTTGACACATTTTTTACCATTTATTTATAAGATCTCATGCATATAAATTACAGTTTTCATTGGCTTTCACCTTAATATTTACTCATTACTGTTTTTAGTCATTACAACAAATGTTTTCGTTTAATTTCGCAGAAAGTGCGCCACTCAAAGCCTCGGATCTCCAAAAACTTCACTCGTCTTTGTCACGATTCCATTGCAAAAGTTTCGTTCAATTTTCGTTCACTTTCTGCAAAATTTTTTTTACAGCGGAGCATCCCTCATTGTCTCAACGCAAGTCAGAAAGCATCGAACAGGAAAAGGTCTATGTAATGATGGACCAACCACGCCCCAACTATGAAACGTTATAGTGTGAAATTCGAAAGATGGGGACAATTACACAGAGTTTAGAAGCTCGCAAGTTAGACATGAAACAATCAGGGATTCTCCCCTGCGCGTGAAGAGGAAGAAGATTCATGCGTTTTCAAATTATCGTTGATATGTCTGGATAACAACGTTGCATCAACGGATCTACGCCGTTGACTAGTCTCTAGGAAATCTACATGATTTGTATCCATGCAAGGTTGTTTCGAGATGAATGTTTTCTTAGTAATATAAAATATATAAACAGTTTGTAGCATAGGAATATATTCTTAGGTTGACTATGAAATTGCAAATAGATCCTATTTACTTCTAAGCCTCTTACCTACATTTTCAACCGGTTGTCGAGGAACTATTATGCTCCCGACTACTCGAGAAATGCACGCTTTCTCGTGACCCACTACTGATTCTTGTCAGGATTATACAGCTTTTGATGAGCCCAGCGGCAACCGGTTAAACGCGCAACGCCTCGACTCGATAATTATTTCGATGGTTCGTTAATCGACTTGTCAATTCATAACATACATTTCTAATCATGCTCTAATTCGGACAACTAAATACTTTTTCAACTATTTAACTGTCATTATTTCCAGCAACTGAAGGTCTGCAATTAGCCGCGACTCAACACTTTTTTGTAGAAAAATCTCTCTTTTTACGGAAAAGAACTTTGAGTTGAACACAGAAAAAATTTCTTTGAAAAGAGTTTTCAATTAGAATTATTTTCCTGCCGAAAATTCGGTGGTCGCAATTCTTCAATCAAACCTATGATTTTATAAAGTATTCGAGTATCTGAATTAGAGCATTATTGTGGAGCGTAATAACAAGAGAGGCCGGTACATCAATTACGTTGGAAACATGCTAGTAAGAATCCGGCCAATTTGCCAATTATCGGTAAACTCGGTACATTGAAAAATAAATGATTAAACGAGGAATTGAAGGGATTGTTTACCTGAAAATGGCAGTCGACCAATATGATGAGATGTTACGCAGACTCTTACTAAAACGTCTTTGACAGGGGCATGATGCTTCGATAAATGGCCAAAGAGAAATGATATTCCCTTCTTAGAATATGGCGATTTCGTTTTTTCAAAATTGCTTTTCGTTGAACTCTATCTTTTCGAATCGAATTCATCTTCGTTTTATGTGCGCAACTTTTCGACAGTTACGTTCATTCACGTGTCACTTTTCGAGTGCCATTCAAGTAGAGCCGTTCATTTCGCTGTGACTTCATCGTGGTATTACAATAAATATAAATCATCACTTACTGTGAATTCTGAATGACATTATTTACGTAATACGAAAAAAATTTCAAGTACGTCGTAATAAAAATGATTAGATGTCTTGCGTCACTTTATATTCAAATAATGATTGTTTTCGACTGATTCGTGACCGTTGATACAAATTTCGCTATTTGTTCTTTCTCCCTTTTTTCTGAATCTCTCTCTATCTTTCTCTCTCGCTCTCTCGTTCTCTCTCTCCCTCTCATTTCTTTGATTTATTTATGGTACATACCGGAGACAAAACGTTCTACGGGTTTGTACTGATGGGGATATATTTGTCTTGGCGAGTATCCGTAAATTTCCCGGTGCATGGGAAGATACCTGCAAGAGGAAAAGAACAATAGATCAGATCAACATTTTATGGCTTTTGATACGCGTTGCGAACACAAAAATTTCTTGGAAGCGGTAGTACAGACCTAAAACAAACATAGAAATGACATTTCCAGTCTTACAATGATCAATTATACAAATGAACAAGAAAAAGGTATCTATTTAGTGCGAAACGGTTTGTAATAAAGAAGAATTGTGTTTAATGTACCTATATCCAGGAACATGGATGCGATCAGCGGCGTGGAGAGGATCGTCATAGATAGATTTTCCGTAAGGCCATGACGTAGAGTGCAGCTCAGGGAAATCAGAGCGGAAGATGCCACGTGGTCTGTGCGTGTGTTCCGGCGCTCTCATGTCATCAGTGCCTATTGATTCGCAAATTCAATCTATTTCAACCGGTGCACTCATATTTCTCATATAAATAGCTCAGTTTTCATTGCGTATATCGTTAAATTCTTGCCACCAAAGCTGTTCAGCGCATGTGAACATTTCTGAACGTTCAGGAATGTTCGCCGGATCTATTCACGTTCGAACAGAATTGGAGGAAGCATCATCGTGATGTATCATGATATGAATAGTTTTCTTGTATTCATTTTATTGTTTATGTTGAAAAATATGGACGTTTGAAATTCCGTTTCTGGTCGAGTTAAACGTTTAACTAATCAGGGCACAAACTACCTGAGCTGTGGTTGTTTTAAATTATGAATAAGGGACAAACCTTTCAGAGCACGGACATAGCTTTGCCAGAATTTAGCTTTCTTTGTGATAGGTTCGTTACGCCCAATCATCTCGAGATTACTTCTAAAACGTGCATCCATCTTGTCGCTCTTCTGAGGCTTTCACCACGTTCGTTCGCTGGAAAACATTAAAAGATGGCGTGTTCAGTAATTTTTTTAGATTTCATATGTTTTCTGATAAGATGCATCCTTCAAAAAGTCACGGCATCGAAAATTACTGAATGAAATATCTTTACTCAGTATCTCCTTCATAATTTTTTGAAGGATGCATCTTTGTGCTCTGCTTAAACGGTTTCAGTTTTCATGTAATGATCTTTTATAAGAACCGATCTGGGTATGAAAAGTCTGATATGGCCATACTCCACTTGTTTTTTTTACATAAAAGTAATTATTTGAATAAAGTGGATTGTTGGGTGGAAAGAGTAACGTTGAGTTTTGAAACCTCTTAGTTTAGGAGTACATTTGTACCGCGAAGAAAGTGTAACACATTTTCAGGAGGTAAATTTGTAGAATTCGCCGTTTTTATAGCTATTTATTCGAAATAACTCAAGTGTCCAATGCATCAGCGTTATATTGTCACATTCACTTGCAGCATTGGGTTTATGTCTCGCCAGATTTGACGACAACTAGACTTCCGTACTTCTCAGATAAACTCAAGAAAATAGAATTGAATCATTGTTCCTAAGAAAAATTGTGTCCATAAGCACATTGTTACTTAGCTTTGACGTAATGAGAGAGTTACGGATGAATGTGTGGCCGCTATTTTTAAGTTTCCCGGGTCGCGCTGTTTATAGTATAGAAACAGGTGAAGTAAGAACTGACATCATTGGAATAGCTGCGGGTATCTATACAAAATACGAAAGAGAGAAAGAGAAGAACTCTCTGACTTTGACCGATTTTCGTAAATCTCTGACCGGATAATCTCTTTGAAGACCCGCAAATTTTTTGTGTCATTATGAAACGAGTTTTCATTTGGAAAACGTATGATTTCGTTATTATTTATATGAAAGCATTGAAAAGCGTATTTGTATAAATGATTAAATACAGAAAAATTATGGTTTACTTCGAAAAATAGTTACGATTTGCATTACCCGGAAATACTCGATGTCTAATGGAGAAACGAACAAGATTACTTGATCATATCCTTCATTGAAAGGGATATCGATTGATTCTGTTAAAATGATTTTGAATAGAATGTTTGTTAAATGTAAATTTCTGATTCATTATGAATTGGCCAAAGATTGACATCTTTACCAATTATCGAAAATCATCGACATAAGTAGTCTAATATTTAACGAGTCCGGATGTACTCAGAAACTGATAACAAAATTGCAGGATTCGATTACAAGAAAGAGATTTTCGAAATGATTTCAGATTTCTTCATCAAGACTTTTGAAGTTGAAAAATCATATCAAAACTGTCGATTTCCTGATTCATTTGTCTATCCGAAACAAAAATTCCGTGATTGCTACTATCATTATGGCTTAATTTAGTGATGTAATAAAAAATTCAATCATGATTATCAACATTTATTCCATAACTGGCAAATTGTATTTTTCAACTTCAATCAGGTATTTGCCTCAAACTATTTGTAAGACTTTGAAAATTGCCAATGAATAAAATGTTGTAAATGAAAAAAGGGAATCATCTCAACTATCGGAAGGTATTTTAACACCGTCCTCGTTATAATGAGGTCACTGCCGTGCGTGACCGACTAAAACGGCGGTTTAACTTTACAGTGTCACTTTTTTGCATACGTAGAAGCGCACTAGCGCCAAAGAGAAGGTGGTCGAAGAGAAGCATTCGGACACGTGTAATCTAGATGACTTCTAAAAATAAGTTTGGCTTAGCCGAAGCAATCATCCACGAGACGAACCATAAACTGCTGTGCGAATTGCGTTCGGAAAATTTTTATTACTCGGAACTTTATTTCGACTCAAGTTAGCAAATCAGTTAAAAATAAATTGATCATCTGCTACCATTTTCCATTTTTTCAAGATCGAATTTCAATTTCCGGCTACTATAATAAATATTTCGCAACATACATTTCGACTTTCACCAGTTTTTGTAATCGATAGCTTCGTTTGAACTGAATTCTCAAATCAATGTTTCCTTGAATTTTTAAAAATTCAATAATTTTCTGTTTTGTGCCGAGCAAACGTCGGATTAAGCAACGCCGAAAAATGAGCCAAAAAATTGTGAAGCAGTGTTAATGAACCCTCGGCAAATGTATTATGCGATGAGGTAATACGAGTTATATTTGCCGAGTTTCAAGTGTACTAGGAACGAAGCGGAATAGACGTATAGCAGCTTGCGCTACTGCAAGAGACTATTTTTGCGAAGCGTATAAATATAAGAACTTACATAATCGTTGAACAAATAGCTGCCAATTATTATAAACAAAATGTAGCATGACACGAGTGATGCATGTGTTTCTTGTCTGCAGCTAATGATTTAAATTTAGCCAAAGAAAGTCAATTCTATCTTCGAATGCTTCACAAAGAAATAATGATAAGTTCAAAAATGTTAAATAGTGAAAATAATTCTAACCATTCAAAATGAGAAAGTTTTGTAGATAAAACTACAAAAAAGCTCGAAAAAATACGTATTGACGTTCGCTTCCATTCAGAATGATTATTAATTTTCATATTGAATTGAATTTACGATATTGAAACACATTTCAAAAAGAATAATAATTTTCACGGAATAGTGTTAAAATTATGCTTAGAAAGTTCTTGAGCAGTCGGTACACGCTAAATATTAACAATTTTGCACAATAACAATACGCAAACTTTGCTATTCGTCTAAGTTCATCAAAAACTCACATCAAAATCCAAGTTAAGAGACCGTCAAGTAGAAGAGTTGAAACAGGAAGTTCAGACAAAACTGACTCGGATAAAAAGTTGAAGAAGAATGCGGCATTGGTTGAGAATGATACAAGGGAAAAAGAATCTGGAGGGGGAGGATAAACAGTATGTTATGCATAATGTTGTCATACTATTTTTATGCAGTTATTAATAGTCTGCGATACACTCACTACTAATGTACTTCCCAGACACCAAGTCTGACACTGTTTCCATACCGTTCCAATTCTTTTCTTAAACTTTTCCGCAAGCTCAAAGACGAGTTGAAAACGATCAAGTAAAACCATGAAAATTATGATTGCAATGAAGTTTTGATACGATACAAAATTGGTATGTCGTAGCGCAAGTAACACTCAAGGAAGTTACAAGGTTGAAATGAGTACTATTTCAGAACGATATAGTTCAAGTACAAGAAAATGATATTATACTTCGCATATGCATGAAGGAAAATGGACCAAGTCATTGCCACAATTTTCAGGGATTCCGAAGCTGATTCGAATCGAATGCAGTTGATGACTGAATTTTTATCTATGAAATTGATAGAAAAGAAATGTAAGATTTTGCTTCCGCCAGTTGTTTAATCATGAAATGTTTGTTGAATGAAATCTCAAATCAACCAAAGGACATTTTTCTGACAAATGATGGGACGAAATCAGCAAATTGTTTGTTCAGAATAGTGGAATAGTGGAAACTTTTGAGCAAATCTGTGCCAAAAGCTTCAGTGAACTTGTATTTCAGTTCGGATTAGAAATGAGTTGATAAATTCTGATGCGACAGGTCTAATTTGAAGCAAGTTGCCTGTTTTGTTAATTAGTTTGCTTGATTTTATTGCCTACAAAGAGCTGTTCAAAATGACATAAATTAATGCGGATGTGGCTTGACGCAGTATTTATAAAAGCAGCACTAAAAACTTGGATTACTCTACTCTGGAAGAACGGACATCTCTAAAAGACATTTATTTTGAATTGAGAAAATCTTTCACACGAAAAATGAGTCTCTTGTAGGTTTAGGTTCTTCTTGGAAGTTGACTTCGGAACAATAATTATCTATTTGGATCATGCAGCAATTAAGAAAGAAATGAATGTATGATATGATTCATATCTTTCATACTCGATTCCTGATACCAAATAGTCTGAACTCTGAGTATTAACAGAAGAGAAAAGAGTACAACTTCTCAAGTTCACTAAAACTCGAATTGCTTCCCAGTGTTAATTAAATTGTCCATAATTCTAAGTTATTGCCTCTCTCCAACTTTATGGTATCTGTCGATTCTCACAACTGATCCTTTTTCTGTATCCTACTGAGCCGAATGTACGTCCGTTGAAATTCCGTAGGATATGTGTTACACTTTGCAAAATTCACTTTCTAACTTGCTTCCCGATACTCTCAAACAGCAATGAAAATCGGGCACTCGCGACAACTCGTAACGTGACTATTTCCCCAATGAAGAACAAGAAGAAAAGCTCAGAATTTGCAGTCTGAGCCCAACGAAATTAGCCTTGCGCGTTCGTTCGACTTCTTGTTCTCATTCGATGAAACTTTTCCTCCTTATCCCTGTGTCGTTATACAAATATCCACTTTTTGAAAACGTGGAAATGCCTTTACCTAGTTTCGATAACCCGTTCGGTTTGAAGATTGCAGCTTGAACTGGATCAGCTGCTACTAAAATGTCAACTAGTATAGTACGCAGCATACAGTGGCGCCGCGCTTTTAAGAATATCTAAATTAGATGCGAGACATTTTTGGTAACTCCCTCCCTTCGTTTTCTTCTCTCTATTTCACAGCCGCATGAATCGAGAAATGCTGAGAAAGCAGCGATCCGTCATCTTCGTCATCGGGTATTTGAAGTTCCACGCGCGGCTTCTGATCCCCAGCGCGACGCTGTTTATAACAAGGTGGCAAATCAGCGAAGGTCACGACTTCCGTTAGGCAGAACTTTTACGCGGATCGTTAAATATATCGTATAATTTAGTTAAGCTAATAGCATTAAAACAAAATCTATTTTCGCTGAAGATAATTGCGTGGCGATGGATCTCAAGTGCTTTTCTTACGCTTGAAGAAAAACACTTAGAGATCTGGTTTCTTCACGGATGCAACTGGCTTTCAATCCTCATTTCGTAGATTCTTTAGTGATTCTTTGAATCACTTGATCTAGACTTTAGAACTGGAAGAAATTGGTTGATTTTTACGGGATATTTAATGATGACTACTAATCGATTATTGGAGATAATGCCTAATGCGGAAAGTTCTGCCGCGAAGGTCTCGAATGAAGCTTGAAAACATGTTGTCGTTCGTACTGTCATCTTCCAGAAAGAGCTTCTTGCCCGTGTCTAAATTTATAATCTACTTTGATGCTCCTCGTGGAAAAAGTGGCCGAAATGTCCACTTTTCCATGAGGAGCATTAAAGTAGATTTTTAATTTAGACTCGGGTGGCCTTCAACCATTTGTCTTACTTACTTTGACGTAGATTTTCTATTTTATACATAAAACAAGATATGATACATCCATAATACATATTTGAATGAAAGGTTGTGTATGTATGTGATAATGTTGAAAATAAAGATACAGCGTTCAAATTTGCACGTGTCATATTAAATGAACTCTGGCGTAAACTATTTTTCTAAGTAAAGAACTGGGTGGAAACACACATTTCAACATGTCTTTGGTCATGCCTGGGTCCAATAACATTGCATAATCCTGCTTAATCCAGCTTTCTGCCAAAGTCATTTTCATCGTCATGATATACGTTCAAATAAATAAACAATCCATTACTCATATTCATGTTTGTCCGAACGAACCAACTTTATTTCAGATTATTCTCCAACGTGTGAATCCGAAAAATAATAGTGCCACAGACGTCACTGAACAAAAATATGAAACAGCAGTTCAGTCAGACTAAAACGTATGAAAATAGCATCGTTTCGATAATGTTTTTCCCATTTAAACGACGAATAAGGCGATATTGACTCCAAACTTTCTGCCAAAAAGCTACATCTTTACTTTCGTGATAACTGATACTTGGCATGAAACAATGTTTTCCTGTTTTTTCGCATCGCATCTATGTGCCAGACAGCAAAGGTACAGAAATCTATTTTCCTTCAAAAATTATACTCTGAAAACACTCGGAATAACAACTCGAGAGCACGTGGAGAAATTGCCTCATATCATTTGCAAATGTATGAAGAATCAATAACAAGTGAAATTTCAATGTTACTTATAAATAGTGCAACGGCCTTGAACGTGCCAGTTAATTTTTTGCCGCGCTCAGTTACGTATTCATGAGAGTACAAGCGATGTATAAGGTCGATATCAATCATTAGCTAGACATATTAGAATCTTATATCTCATCGGAAGCGAACTGATAAACGTACGAGGAATATGTGAGGAATGGAAAGCCGATCTTTCTAATTTAGTATCATTCAGTCATCCGCAGCTGTCCTTAAGAAATATACCGGGTGTTCTAAATAAAGGGTTATTTATGTTCTTGTGTTCCGGCCTGGTGATAAAGAGGGGGTATTTATTTTCAATTCGGCCACGGCCAACGGAGCAATATGATGTGAGAGTAATATTTCTCGTTTAAGTTCTTCGAAATTTTTCATACATTCTTTACGGGCGTGAAAGTGGAATCAAATTATGCCCATTTGCCCTGACGCAAACGGTACAATGCAAGTAGTTACAGAGGTCAAGCCTGATTCATGCACTTGCGATGGTCATTAATAAAATATTTAATATTTAATAATACGCGCTACTTGCATAACGTACTGAAATATTTGATTTGCGCAATGCCCTATTTTTACGATTGTAGATAGCTTGAAAATTATTCGGAAGTCTATATATTTATGAGGGTACCGTGAAAAATAGACCGGAGTCACTGCAGTCAAGATCGCGACGGTTACGCTTTCGAGTTGTGGAATTCGCACTTGCGATCTTTCACACTCGGGATTGCGCGTCCGCAGGAAAAAACGTAATCGGACCAACTAAATTTACTCGAAACCTTTTTTTTCGTAGCTGGAGTTTGTCGCTGTCCCAAATTCGTGACATTGAAGACATTATCGCAACCATGAACAAGGAATAATTCGTTAACGAAATATAAATCGAAGTTTTTTAGCTCAATGTTTCTTCAGGCTGACCCATTTTCAAGTTGAATGCTGTTTCCGATTAAAATTAGATTTCAATTTCATGCAGTACACCCACTCTTTGCTCCCAATCCATTTTACCTGCTCGTGAGAAAATCGTATTTATTGATCTATAAATTTCATTTGATGTCTTTAATTAATTCATTGATCGGTGCATTTTTTGAAGCGTTAATTGACGGAACAAGTTTCTAATTTATTACCGAACATTTACGGAATATTTCATTGTTTCTAACGAAAGTTTTGATAAATTTCTTTCGATTTACGAAGCAATCTTTTTTCGGCATCGTATTTGATGAAACTAAGTGACCGGAACAAAATCAATAAAGTCGTCTTAACGCTTTTCACGCTATTTAGTTAGCTCATAGGACGCTGATCCTTTCTAAATTGAAACTTATGAGTTTTCTTACGAAGTCCCAACCGAGCGAGACGATAACACGAATCACCAGTTTTATATTTATATGGCTCCTGAAATATAGCTGCGTTGTGATAACACATTTTTGCTCCGACCATCATTCAAAGCATTACTTCTTCATTTATTAGAAAAAGTGGCATCAATGGTCCGTATTTTATTCTTCATTGACGGGAAAATTTTTGTGGAAATGCAGGAAGTGCATTTAACGTCAAACACACCTACTACAGTCGACATAAAAGTCATTCTTGCGACTGGTCAAATTGTACGAGCTACTCGTAGCAAGGAAAATCCGGTAGCGTTCTAAATTGTGAGCCATTCAAGGATCTTTAAGCGATTTGGGTGGGCGAGATTTCTTTCAATTTGTTCCTCAGTTCGTTTCGTCAGTATGATTCTCTCTCTCTTTCTCATTCATTCATAGGTTCGTTCATTCATAAACCGACAGTACTACCTGACCGCAGGTCACTCTTGTAGCCTGGAATCCGCAACAATGACGCCGCTCGCTTCGAAACGGGAGCTCCACACAATGTCCCAAAAATACAAATATTTTGTGTCGACTTCTTATGGTTGCTCATGCGATTTCATGCATTACAGCCGGTCAACAACTTCCGATGGAAACGCGATCAACTCTTGTTGATTCTTTGAAGTGAGCAGCTGTGATAGAAACAGTTTGAAAACTTCACGTTACTCTCTAAATTCTTTGGAGTGAAAATCCACTCCATTGAAGTGGATTTTTACTCCAGCGAAGGGTGGGAATACCGCCAGTCCTCTTGGAGTGGAATTCCACTCCGATGTGATAGTGAATTGACCACTCCAAAATTGGACAGAAAAGTTCACTCTTCTTGGAGTGAAAATCTTGAAAATAACGAAAAAACTATAATTTCGGGGTATTACATCATCCAAAGTAATTACTTCGTGTATTTTAATAAGCTATATACATTTTTTATCGCAGAAAAAATTCCTAGAACCTATGGTATTTGAACCCGGGACCCTACCGCTCACTAGCTAAGAACGCGCGTCATTACACTACCAGACTCACTGCTTATGACCAAGATTCGACCGCAATATTAGCGGCAAATTTACCCTAAACTGGAGTGGAGATTACGCTCCAATAGAACTGGATGATCCACTCCATTAGGAGCAGAAATTTTCAAATCCAGCTAGAAGTGATGAATTCACTCTCAAAATTGGAGTGAAACTTTTCACTTTTTCGATTGGAGTGACTAATTCACTCCAAGGAATTTAGAGAGTAAACTTTTAGAAATGCGATACAACAATTTGGAGGTTAGTATAACCTCAAAAAATGTTTTCGTTAAAATGTATTTGTATTCAATTAAAAAATAAAAGGAACAACATAGCATTCTCTCAACATGGTAGGACATTTTTGAATCAAAAAGCAAAATTTGCGTATTTATTTTACAAGAAAAGCGACCTCTCATTTTCGACGTGGGAATCATGATTTCAAGAATGTCTATTCGAATCCAATTATTCTCAATGTTCCAATTATGTCTTCATATTATTTACATTGTTAAAATGCTTTCAGTATTTCAGTCAAAGAAAAAGACGACAAATTTGTGAAATGATAACAATCGTGAACAAATGATTGACCTTTCTTACTAGTTTGACTGTAAGAAAGTCTATTGAAGTAATTTTTTCTATTAGTTTCAAAGTGGTTTTTCTACAATAGTCGAACTTTCAGCCCCAGCCAATGCTTCATTGTCGTACCGATGGTTCTGCCCATTGAAATCGTTCGATCCAAAGAAACATACCGTATCCCCGGACCTCATGGTACAGTTGCCAAAGCGCCTGACTTCAGCTTTTGAAAAATCTGATCCGAAAACCACCAAACAATGGCTTAAGTTTAAGAAATAATGCAAGAAACTAATTTTCAGATCTGATTCAAAAATTTAATAAAGCACTTAACGTTTATAAATATTCACGAAAAAAACATAATTAATCATCTTTCGTTTCCAAGCAACTATTGTTACATCTTCAAATTTCTTATCCGATAAAATTTGTCGGCATGATCTTTGAATGATTAATAGAAATACTGCAGCTTTTCAAAAGGAGCCGAATCTTTTTCTTCTTCCTTCTTCGATACCCTCCCGTATCCGTTTTTTAAACCCCGAAAAATTTGGTAATAATTGTCGTATAGTATACGAGGGTGGCGATTTACGATGACAAATCTAGTGACGAAAAAGTAGGTGTGATTGCTAAAGAGCTCGGAGATACGCACCTGGTCCTTTCCCGGATTCACGATGCCCATAAAACAGAATTTGTCAGCGCTCCCTCAGTCCCGGCGTTTTTCAAGTTGCATCTCTTCCGTAAGATTTTTCCGAAATTTCACGCCCATTACCATTGTCGGCCGGCAGATGCCAATATTGTAAAGTATTCCGCCACAAAAAGAAGGCGCGAGTCAGGCCATTAAGGTATTTTTCGCTTTGAGACTACCGTTTAGCGTTCAGTGCATGGTCAGCATCGTATTAATAATATATTGAACCGATACGCCCGAGGTTATTTAAAAGCTATAGCATCCGTAACGTCCACGTGCTAGTCCTCGAAAGGATAGTGAATGGAACAGATCCAGGTGGCGGTTTTTACGATGTACTCGTCCACGTATACAATTTTCTGGATGTTAGTGAAAGCCAATGCTCCCTTCGGAATCAATTTCATATTTCTAGAGCGTCAATCAAAGAAAGATTTTCAAACCAGAATCTGCTTGCCCGAAGCAGGTTTTCAGCGAATTTCGTCTTGCGAGAAGCGGAATATTTTCGAAATCTGCTTCCCGAAATGCGAATTCCTTTTCCGTAAAACGGTTTTCATGCGGCAGATCAGAATTTTACAGTGAGTCGGCAATTTCTAAGAGTGTATACTTAAATTGGACATTGATGCAAACGACTACTCCAGAGATAATTTCTCCATTTATCAGCCTCCGTTATTTGCTTCTCGCCTTTTCCTTCCACTTTTCCTCGACGTAACGCGCTGCATTAGACTCGTGAAGAGTTTAATTAAACTCCATCTATCTTAATTAGGCTTCGTAACTTCATATCGACAGTCGTGATTTCATGACGTTATTTGAGAACCCTATTATTCCGTGAACTATGAATACGTTTATGGGTGAGCGTGAGGGTGACTCAACCTCACCGTTGTTGCAAGCATCATTCTCGAAAAACTGCTGAGGCATCATTTACCCTCGAACCCTAAAACGTCAGATTTGTCTATTAAGATGCCTGAAATATCGTTTTTGTTCTACACACCTTTACTTTTGTATTTTACAATCTGTATGCTCAACGACCTACGCAAAATTACTTTCCATAAAAACTCATTAAGAAGAATCTGGAGGTTAACGTGACCTTAAAAAACATTTTTGGTTATAAAAATACTTTTCAAAATTTAATTGAGAAACGAAGAAAACAGCGACACTCCATCTACCTGGTAGGATATTTTCGAATAAAATAAAGCAAAACTTGTATAATAATTCGAGAGAAAAACGTCTCTGCGTTATGACTTCCACGTCGGAACCGGGGGTTGTTTTTCTCGTGAAATTGGCTTAAAAGATGTTAAAGAATGTTATGTGAAAGAAACAATTTGAAAACCTGATTGTTTTCTATACGTTTAAAATGAAGAACGATAGAGAATTCATCGTGCTTTCCAGCTTTCGAAATGAAATCTTGAGAAGTCTGTCACTTCTTTTACAAGATTATGCGCGATGTGACATTTCACGAAGGGTAAGTGAAACGCGTGTCTTATTCATTGCGTGTGGGTACCATTTCCAGGCTGAAATCGGTAAACGTCTGCCCCCGAGATGTCAAAGCTAATTGATATAAACGCACGTTGTAATATACTTGTCATACAGCCTACCCTCCCAAAGACTACTAGCCTTAAGCCTGACTTGTGATAGTCGATATTAAATGCGGCACGCAGTGGTCTCATATCGGACAAATCCATTAGCATATGAAAGGTCTACTTTGGTTCTTACGCACTTGCGCACACTAACGCACTTGGGGGTAGCTTATTGGATGCAATGTGAGAAAGACCAAAAAATCAACATGTTCGTCACCAATATTTTCACGCCGAATACGTCTGGTATTCAGAATACGCTGAATATTTTCACGTCTGGTCGTCATTTTACTTCAACAGTTTTTTTTCAGTTCTATTGAATCTACAAAATTCTCATTTCATTTTTATTAAGTACAGTCTTCTACTGTCTTGGAAATGAGCTAATTCTTTCTCGTTAAAGTGACTGAAAAGTTTTCTCAGTGTATTTAGAGTGAATGCAAGTACGTGCGCAGAAAACTGTACTCTAAATTCATCCGCTTCAACTGCGGATTCCTCAAAGAATAGCATTTTCGAACTGTGTTTTTGTCATGACCAGAGGAATTGAACGTTTTATTCTGTACTTCATATCATCTACTTTGTAAATGTAGTGTTATAATTGGGACGTTTCTCTGCCAAGTAGGTAAAGATACAATGCCAAAGATTCAGAAAAACGCAGTAAACGGAAAATAATGCTCCATTTCCACATTGTTCCTCGCACCCATGAAATCTTTCATTATATCATATTGAACAGCACAAAATGCGCTATACAATTGCAAAATCCAACTCATTCCATAACCGCACACTTTTTTGCGAGTCGAAGAATGATGTATTCTTGCGCGCATTAAACTGGAAAAGATCGCCAGGTCATAAATAAAAAAATGTTATCTACTCGATATTTTCAGAACGCAAGGTCGTTCTTTTTCCGTGCATCTAAATGCGAAGAGGAGCATTCCAGGGTTTTTCATAATCCCAATGTTCTTCAAACTATTTAAAAAAAAGCTGCGTCCACCGGTGTCAAAGTAGCCTGATTTAGCTCCGAAATTCGTTTGCGCGTCGTGTTAAAAAATGTACACAACTTCGTTGCCAGTTTTGAGAAATAAAGATTAATTCTCTTTTTATACGCACTAATTCGAAAATAACGCAAGCCTCATTTAACATCGTTACCGGCGAAAAGCTGCGCTGAAAATAAAATGTGAATGCCGAAATATACATAAGACCGATCAGCGATATTCTATGGTGAAAGATGGATTGGGATCGAACTTTTATGTTCGATATTTGCCGTTTAAACAAGCAGACGCAGCACCGGGACGCGCCAAATTTTCCGGTTAGTTTCGGGTTCCGCCCCTGTGGAATCGTTACTTTACAGGGAGTTAGCCACCCTAATACCCCCTCAATGCCAAAACGACAGGCTCCAACAACGACACAAAAGGAAACATCCGGCCAATTGTCACGCCTCCTAAGGACCGCAACTTTGCTGTAATGATTCTCCTGTAGGTTACGAGGTCCATGTTTGTACGAGTCCTCTGCTTACTTTTCATCTCCTGCTCAGAGGAGTGAAGAGCTTTTTTTATTAAAAAAACGGTGCCTCGCCGAGGGCGAAATCTTTCAAACGACTAAAGCGCGAAAAGAGATTTTGGTTTTGGATACGAAGAATGTTGGAATATCATGATTGCGGAGAATTCTCGATCATGAAAATTAATGATCCACCGAACATTTGAGTGCTACTTTATGTAACCGGAAACGCCGAAATAGATTGGTTCAGATTTATGATGTGCTCGGTATTACTGACTTATACGCCACATCAATTATTGTGGTCTATAACAATCCGTTCCATTGACGCATTTGTACCAAATACCGTTTTCGAAATAAAACCGTAAAATCAAATTTCATCAATTTCCCGAAGATTTTGCAGGTACCGGGAAGAATTGTTAATGCAACATAAAGGAATTCCCGATATCTGATAGCGTCTCGGAAATTTCGGCAAGATCTGAGATCTGTGTAGATTATTCTTTCACGAGATTAGATAAATTGGCCATTCCCAATCTTTAGCAATGTTCATTCCTTCAAAAAGAATTTTTATTAATTCGCACTTAACATCCAAGCATGCATTTCAATAGCGCGATCTTGGAATGCTTTCTCATTGCTCCGATTATAAATATAGCTACGTCCTGTGAGAAACCTTCACGTAAAGTGGGACGAATAAAATAAGAGCTTTGTAGTCGAAATCAAGTTGTGGCTACGTGGCTGCTGCTGGTGATATTGGGTCTGGCGCAAGGCCAATTTCTCTTCGTCGATGAAAAATGAGAATCATTGCTTTTTATGCAAGTTCGAACGGAATTGCGCTGTTTTACTTCAGCGCGCGTGCGCGCTTTTGAGAACTACGTATTCCGAGTGAAGATGCTCTAGTCTAGCGCCCCGTAGAGTTAATCAGGGAACATCAACTCTTTTACTACTTGTTTCGCTGTTGAAGATTGACTTCTCACCCTTCGCTTCCTCCCTTTTATTCTATCGCCTCCTCCAGGAGGCTCTTTTTCCCTAAAAGTGGAAGCGGGAAACTTTTCAGTCAGCTCCAATATCGACCTTTTTAAGCGAAGCCACGCCTTTTCCCAGGTAAAAAGCAACTTTTACAGGGTTGCCGTCTCTACCGTGTGCTACTCTGCTGGCATTCACGCGTGTAAACCTTGAAGCACGTGAATGATGACATTTACGAACGTAAAAATGGCTGTAAACTGTTTCTCTCACTTTCCAAGCTGCAAGTATGGAAGGCTCTTATCAGAATGATAATGACAATGAATCGCATCGAGAACAATCTAAAATCAATTGTTCGATTGTATCGCTTCGATATAAGAAGTTCTGAGATAATGAAAATGATTCAGATATATCGAAGCGAAAAAAACTCGGCATGAAATTTAACGCGAGGCACTACTTGTTGCGTTTCTGCTTTGTGTAATCGGACCAGATTCGCCCCAATAAGTAAGCATAGTCTCGGTAACAAATCGCGAAAAGCGCGGTGTGAAAAGTACGTTCCCAAATGTGGGGTATGTGCATAGCCGTGCGATCTTCCATGTTTAATGGGCTTACTCACGCGATGGTGCGGCCAGTATTGTATGTCAATTCAGCATAAATGTTTGCCATCATCACAGACCTTTGGAAGGACAAGACCTAAGACGAGCTTAACGTCGCTCGACGTCCGGTAGATAGGACGGATTTACCTTCGAAAATACTTTAGACGAAATTGAGCGAGAAATCAATACACGCACTAACGCCCCCCATAAACGGCTGGACGTTAAACGTTCTATGTCCGGGTCGACATAAAGTCCTGGTAAAAGTTATAGAAATTGAGAAGATTGTTGAATTCAGTTGGCTCTGCCATCCCGAAACGTGGGGATAATCTCCTGTCGTTTTAGTATGACTGAACTAATACGGAAAAACATTCTTCACGTCTGTTTGTACACATACTTATGTCGACAAAATGCAGAGAAAGAGGCTGGGTCCAGCGTTCCCGAGTTTCCAGATTCACGGCGATTGAGACGTAATTTAGGTCTCGATATTGTCGGATTTCTATTTGTTAAAACTCGTGACGCAGGTGCTGGTACGAAACAATCGTTCGAAGAAGCGAAAAGATGGCAAGTATTATAGTCTTGACTTATTATTACGCGGAGAACTTTCGACGGTAGAGGAATTTCTTGCGAAGAGCATCGTTTTTGGCCATTCGCTAAAGCAAAAGAACATAAAAATGAAAAACAGATTAGCTTTCCGTTCGGTACTTTATCGATTAAGTAATCTTAATACATCGGTGGGCCGCAATGTACCATAAAGAGAACGGAACCGGAAACGATCCATTCTTACGGAGAATATGCTTTGTTGGCGGTTGCTCTTCGCCACGCTGGAATTCGCTTTGATTAATTTCTCAACCTTTTTCTACCCACAAACTTACGGTTTGACGTGTGCGCAGTACGCTGGCGCGACTCCAACATGTTCCACGTACGCGAACTTTTGTGTATGTGTTTGTAAAGTTACATTATAGTGCCTGCAGTTATCGAAGATTTTAGTTCGAACATTTTCCTTTTGGTTTTCATCGAAACATAAAATTTTCTCTGGTGTAAAAAGGGAAATTGAAAATTATTTATAAATGAACTCAGAAAATTGTGCTGCAGTCGTAAATGCTGAACTATTTAGTTGAAACAGCCAAAACTTCAGTTGGAAGAACTAAAAATCTCAGTTTTGTTATTTTGTTGTTTTGTCAAATCCATGTACATCTGTAGAAGTGAGAAGAAAAACAAATGGACGTATAATTAAAAACAAAATTTTTAATGAACCGAATAATAATAAAATGAAAGCGGAAAGTAAAAAATACGTTTTAAATTACACGAAGGATAAATCCCGAAAATGACCATCAAATTTTCTCAATTTTTTTCACGATCTTCTTCGAACATAATTTAAATGCACAAAAGGTTTAATTGTGGTCCAAAATGATTGAAAAAAAAGTAACGCGGGTGCTTCAATTTACGGCGCGCACGTGTTTATTTTTACTTAAGGCGTGATAACTTGTGATATCGTAACAATGAGATACGGAGTTAAATCCACCAAAATACACACCCCCAGATACACATTGTTCTTTCAACATAACATCATTCTCCCGAATGCGTATCCGCCAGGCTTTATTCACAGTACTAAAGGCACAATAAACTGTCGACTACAACTTTCAGATTGAAAAACTTTCGTCGAACTTGCTTCCTCGTGTCTCCATTCTCCCCCTTTTTTTCGCTATTTCGGCCAGCACTTAAATTTCCGCCAGAAACTGCTCACGGCGAATGCACAAATTGATCAATCCTCGTTGAAATTTGTTTGCGCTATCATTTTTCAAGCTAATTATACCAAAGCTGGAATGGTAAAATCGATATCAATTAGGAAGCCTTTTCCGGTCACGTGTTTATGACACCGGCGTAAAAAGCCGACACGTGCTTCTCTCACTTTGAATTCTGGACTTCCGGTGAGTGCTCATATCGATGCCGGCGATGAATGCGACGCATTCGTGCATTTCAAAGCAGAATTTTTATCTTCGCTCCAATCTGCACTATTCATTCGCACGATCCGCAACCCAGATTGTTTTAAATTAAAAAATCAATCGCTCATTGACTTTGCCAATGTGATTCCGAAACAACAGAACTTGAATTTATCGAATTGTCAAAATAAACTCGAGTAATTGATCAATACTTGAGATACGGGGGGTTAAAAGAAATTCGAGCGCGTATCAGTACGTAACGCGGATTTTCAACCCCACGGAAACCAGCCAATAAAACACTCCCCGGTCGACGTCCTTTCGCTGTCTCCACGTTTCTGACCCCTAACTACATTGTTCGCGTTTTTTTCGCTTTTCAACTCTCTCGTTCTCTCTTGCGTTTTCTCCAAGAGAACTCACACACCCCCTCAATTACATTCGGAAATATTAGGGGACGTCCCGTTGTTCGAAAACTATCAATATATTCTTTTTTCATTCATCGGGACTCATCGATATGTACGCGGTACTACAGTGACCCTTTTCCTCTTCTCAATTGTCAGGACTTGACATTCTATCAGTCGCCAAACTTTTCTCGAACGGGCGTCATTGGTTCCGGGCAGTTTATGGACGCGCACATTTTTACGTCAAAGCGCTACATTTTTTTGGGATAAAAACCAATGCTTTGTAAACTAGATGTAACGCAAGGAAAATTTTCTTTGCTCTTTGATTACCAAACATTAAAGATAATTTAAAGAAAATTGTGTTCTCTAGAAAACATAGTTTTTATTTAGATTACCTACAAACTGCATGCATACGAAATTAAAATTTACTCTCTAAGCTACTTTTTTCTATCATTTTGGACCAAAAATAAACCTTGTGTAAATTTAAATCATGTTTAAAAAAATTTATTTAAAGTTGATCGTTTCTTCGATTGGTTCTTACATTTCGAATGGTTCAAGCTGTTCGGAGCAACTTTTTTCTCATCGAGAAAATATAAAATTTTCTGAATTTTTCAACTCATTTAGATTAGTGCCGAGCCTTGCAATTTTATTTGTCAAGTATATCAACCGACTGGACCGACAGGGAAAAAGAAAAGTGAAAAAGTACTTACCCAAATCACCGGCGACGACGCCAATGGACTGTCCAGACGGATCTTGATAAAGTGTGGTCATATAAATCATAGCGACTTCATATGAGTGAATGTTATCTGTTGCTTCCGGTTGGCCGAACAAATATTTCGCGCATCTCCCGTAGAATGTATTCCGTAGGGTAGATCTCGTAAGTGCACGAAGCTCTATGGCGGTAGGCATATGCCGGCCGATGTCCACTCCATTTACTTTACTATGTCATCGTCCAATCCGATCAAACATGCACATTACCCAAATAGCGCCTTCGCGTGTGTGGGTACATAAGAATCGTGATTTTCACAACTTCTTACGCGTCATTTAACTGAATAGTTTCGCAAACTTAGTTTCGCGAATATGCAAGAAAAACTTCTGCGTGAATAAACGATGAGACGCGCATAATTTCGCCGGAAAAAAGGAATCGAGAAGAATCCAGAGGTCAACATTTTCGTCGGTGAACGTGTTCGACGTTTCATTAAAAAATGAAGAGAAAGTTTCGATGATTTATGGACGACCGGTATTGATTTATTAATATTTTTTTTATTTTTTTATTCTTCTTTATTCTGCATTAATTGTTATTATTATTTGAAAAACATTATTCCGAGGGTAAAAATGGTTAGTTAAAAAATGGAGAGAACATCGGCATTGTACCCACCAATTACAATATTTCTGAATAGAAAAAGCAAGACTTGTAAAACAATTTTACGAGAAGAACAACCCGTCGTTTCCGATGTAAAAGTCATAACGCGAAGGCTCATAAAATTGGTTGTCTCATAAAATTGGTTTACGTTTGCTTTTCCATTTAGAAATATTCCACTGCTTTCTTTATTTTTCACTAAATCATCGAAAAACTTTTATTTTTACCAAAAAACTGCCAGATTCCTTTGACAGTGAAAAAGATGAATAAAATCCCTTGATGAAAAATCAGAGCAATTTTTTATCTTCTCCTTAGTGTTTTATACAACTATGTTCTCGAATTAAGGGGTTCCTATAATAAAGGAAATCTAAACCGGTAACAAGATGGCCGCTCGGAAACGGAAGTCGGAAGCGCGTCGCTCAAACTACGAACTCTTCCGGCATATCGTGAAAAAGGAAGCAGCCGAGTGCGTTCAGGAATCGAAGCGAAGCGAACGAACAATGCCGAAACTTCACGTGTGGAAGCTTTTGCGTCAGTCTTAGTTTTTTCTGCTAGACTGAGTTTCATTCTGCCACGTACAACAGGACAAAATATATGTACTCCTAATTATGACCATCTCAAGAGCGAATTTCTTTCATAAAAAATTTTCCAGTGGTATAGGTCAATGAAAGATGCGTCAAAGTTGTTTGGTGGAGTGAGAACACGTCGTTTCCTGAAGAGCGTTGTCGCACAAAAAGTTATTCTTCAAAGAGAGGTGGGGTTTCCACATACAAACGAAGGGGATGCAAAAATAGAGGGTCAAACTGACGCAGAATAAAAGAAAGAACCGCTCAAGAACATTTTATCAATTGTGTACTTAAAAAAGGAACGAGGAAAAAACTAAACGGTGACAGAGGAGAATTTAAGGGAATAAAATGGTGGTTTTTTGAAAATGGGAAAGACGGAAAGAGATGGTGAACCATGTTAATCTTCAAATCGATTTATTAAACATGCAATTGATATATTAGTTTACTATTGACATAATACACAATGTACATATATACAATTTACAATAACACATTTACTTCAGCTATGAAAAGTCAAATTCTTGTAATAATGCACTCTGAAAAAGTACTCCGATAAAATTCTTGTACCGATACAATTGTTTGCTAAGCTGGATGCGAAATCACAAACAATCGGCCCATTTAATCGCGACAACTTCGAAGTTTTCACATTTGGAATGTTTGCGTTGCTGCGAATAAATGCGAACCCGACCAAAGTACCTTTTCCAATTCCCATGTAAAATTACACGCTTTACCATTTTTCTTCGAGTCGAGTTTGAACCGTATTTTGCGAATATTTACACTCGTAAAGTGCCGTGTAATTTTACATCTTCTCGTTGCTGACATCAAATCGTCTACTCGTAAAACCGTGAAAAAGGTATGGTGTACAAAACCTTAATCAGGTACCACGAATAAATTTGGGCTCTAGTAATAGCGATATTTTTAGTGAAAAAATTCATACAAACTTTCGCGAAGCTTCTACGAGTCCCTGACTAAGGGAAGTAATACAGATTCGATGAATATATATGTGTATTTGTTACTGGAAAAATCTTTATCGCTGCTGGGCGCAGCACGATTTCACATGGGAACATAAAATTACGTAATACTCGGGGCTGCAAAATGGATTGCGCAAATATTTACAATAAATATGAACTGGAATATTGTACATACAACAAATTTATGGTAATTATAATGGGATGTATTGCCACGAAGATTTTACGGAAAAATCAGACGTTTTGTCATTCTTCGAAAATCTCTTCACACTGAAAAAAAGGTTCGAGAGGGATGAATTCAAATTTTAATTGATATTAAATCGAATTCCAATGGAAATTTGATTGATCAAAGAATTTTAGAGTTTAAAATTAACTTTGCGCGTAATAAATTGCGGTACTCGAAAGTGCCATTTCCAAGTATTTCAAGTTCGAACGTATTATAATTCACATGGTTAATAAAATTTCTTCTGTCAAAGTACTGACATTTCCTCCGACGAAATTGCTCGGTTTACGAACGACTAACTTTGCTTACATTTGTCAGGAGACTAATAATGATATCACAGAAACATATTGTTCGGCATAATATTACAATGGAATATTTAAAACGCCAACGCTTTTTTACATTCTTTAAAATTAATATTATCGTTACCAATGTCCGCTCGACTATTCAAGAAATAGCTGTTCTAGAAAATGAAATAAATACTAAAGTAAATTTAAAACTACGCGACGTTAATGCATTTAAGAAAACGCAACTGGAACGGTCGTTCGAGTCGTTAAAACTTTGAAAATTGCTTTATTTATAGCTTTTAGATGCAAATAAAAATACTCTTTAATAGCAATAACAAATTAGACCAAAGGAATGTGCAGTGTAAACTTAAAGTCTCACATTATGCTTCATATACGAGATATTTGTAGATAAAATAGCCATTTTTTAAATGATTGCTAAGAATACATTTTTCACTTAAAAATTAATGATTTCATCACTTCACGAGGATAGATTTCCCTTCGCATATTTACAACCTGCTTCTTTTCAACATCGCCGTCGTGGTGCTAAAAGACAAATCGGCGAAACCCCGAATGGAAAAAAGACCAACGAAAACTGAGACTCCAAAATAATGTTTCATCAATCGAGTTGACGAGGTGGTAAATAAATACATCGAATAAATAGAACTAATTTCCAAAATTCCGGAGAAACGTTTCGAGATCCCCAGCCATAAATATTCATTCGCGTAAATAATTGGACGCGCCCGTATCTTTTCACGAATTATTACTTCGCGACAGCGTATCAGATTTCAAGCTCTGATTCGATTTCGTCATTCGAAGGACATTTGTACAAACGCGTCCCGAGCACGAAAGCTCCGGATTCGTGTCATTTCGACTCGTAAAAATTACATTTTCCAACCGGGCGCGATTACCGAATTAACGTACGATGAATTCTCACCGACTGCACCGTCGTCCCTAATCTCAGCATTTTCTTCCAGCTTTTTCTTCAGTCCTCCGTTTCTAATTACCACCAATACGGTTTTGGCATGTACGAGTGCATCGACATTTGCGCGCCGGACGGTGGATAAGGCCCGACCGTTGCCGCGGTGCATTGTTCCATGAGCTTCGATTGACAGGGTTTCCCATCGCGTACGAGAACCGGGACCGCGACCCTTCTTGGCGAACAATCCAGCCTGTTTCCCGCAGCCTCCACTCGCTCCGTGGCCGCTCGCTTTGTCTTGTATCTATGATTCTGGAACCAAATTTTGACCTGCGTTGGAGTCAAGCGTATGATGGAGGCCAAGTGCTCCCGTTCCGGGGCGCTAAGGTATCGCTGCTGCCGAAAACGTCTCTCGAGTTCGTAGGTTTGCGCTTTGGAGAAAAGCACGCGCCGTTTTCTTTTTTTATGCTCCGCTTCCTCCTCGACCGCTTCTTGGTTGCGTCGTCGGGAACGTGTTCCATTGTTCTCGCTCCCGGACTCGGTCAGTTCCCTCTTCTTCCCTCTTTCCTCGTCGTCGTCCTCTTCTTCCTCTTCCTCCTCGATTTCGTCCTCCGGAAGCTCGTCTTCCTCTTTGGATCCGTGGTTGCTGCTTTCGCGCTGCGAAGGGTAGGAAAGGTCAGAGGTCGTGGGACTCGTGGAATCAGGCTGCTGAAGAGCTGTGGATGGACAAAGTTTTACGAGATGAGAAACGGTGGAACGAATAAAGCTCTGCATTTTTTTTCGTTTTCTTGGGAAGAGAGCAATTCCCGGAGAATCGGTGCTTCTTTTATGGTTAATTTTTTTTTTTTTTTTCGACGCTTCGATCTCTTAGGCGAAATCCTTCTTGATTTTATATCGAGAATTTCATCATTTTCAACAGTCAATTTAGCGATTCTAAGGTAAAATGCTACGGATATTTTTCTCTTCCTCGGCTTCCAGATCAAAAACAAATGTCATAAAATATTTGTTCCATACACCGATAAATCCAGAAAACAACCCAGTTCCTTATATATTTTTTCCGAATTTTTAATACTCGTTTTGGTTGGAAAAAGACACAACACATCGCAATAATTCGCACAAATGTATAGTTGGAAACTCAAAATTACGTACAAAGGTGCATTTTGCAATAATCTTCCACATTTATTGATAAACTTTCATCAGCGGCAATATTTCTATCAAACAACGCAATATTCCGAGGTACAACCATTCCAAGGTTGTACAAAACTCTCCCCTAATAAATAAATTGAAACGTACAAGTAGATTTGCTTCAAAAAAAATTTCCATTCCAGGTTTGAAGAACCAATCCCGCAATTCTCAAAATCATAGAACGGATCGCGAATAAACGTCGACGTTGAATAGTTACAATAAAACAAGACCAAAATAAACTCGGACGCTGTTCTTTGACGCGCACGAAATCCCGTAATGGTTTTGGGCGACGGAAAGAACGAAGAACCGTTATACGGGGCTAACAAGATTCCGTATAAACGAGTCAATACATGACATGACGTTTGGAACCCCGCTGCTTCAAAGCGTGCGTCGCTGTGATCACCGAGATTTAATGTTTCGCCGTGTATCGTGGCTTTCGTGCTCGAGCGTACAATATGCTTTGGGCGAAGGAGCCTCGGCCCCTTTGCTTTGAGGAGGGTGTGAAGCAATATAAAGCACATTTGATATCGTCGCGTCCCGTGGGACCCCGCAGGATCAACTGTATTGTTTTCATGGGATATTACACACTACCAGCATTAGCAGCTTTTCGGAGATTTCAATTAAACCGTTCGCTTATCCTTTACACTCGTATTTGTTGGGATCAATTGCTTAAGTCGAAGCGGGGAATGTGATTTAAGCTACTTTTGCGTAGTTTCTTCCAAGGGGATTTGGAATTCTAGTAAATCCATTGAAGACACTTTCAGATGTTTGATATTTTGGGATTTCGTTTGTTGTTTCTGTTGCGATTGAATTGGAAATGATCTTTCTTTCTTGACATTGAACAATGAGTGTATAAAGTAGCGGTTTCGGACGACACGTGCCCCCTTTCTTCTTGGGTAATGTTAGTAAAATATTTCACACGGGCGCACTCATCTTTGCACGCGCACTAAATAATGTGTCAGTGCCCGCCCCCGTCACCGGTAATTTGAAACCACTGCTGTATGCATAATAAATCGTGGTAATTATCTGAGTTCGGAATTAATGGAATTAATAAAGTTGTATGGACCATCATAAAACTGGAGGCATTATGTCGTTACATCTGTCCCTGGGGTTTTTTATTCTATTTGGGGGCGTTTTTTTACTGTTTTATATACCTTTTTAAATTTAGAGTGGTTAAATTTCGAGGACTGCTTTTTTTGAAATGGAATTTTCTTGACCGTCGCAATATACGGTCAAGAAAAAAGTTCTTGAGTCAAGATTGCCAACTTTTGATTCAATAAAACGAATCGTCTCGCGCCAAATGTTTAAATTCAAGGATGTCCGTTTCTTGATTCAAGAGAGACATTTCTACGAGCGAAGAATACGATTTTCAACCAAAACTTCCACATAGGGTGTATGCATTTAAGAACTGGAACAAATACAACAGTTCGATGTAAAAGTTGCAAGGACGAGCATCGGAAGCACAGAATGTGCAACGTCAGGAAAGTTTGATACATGACGCGAGAGGTCACAATGCATCTTTGGGCGTGACAGAGTTCCAATTCAGCGTTAACCGCGTTATAGTACGGTAACGACACAAATACGCATCTTTCCCCCACTTACTGAAAGAGCACATCTGTTCTTTTCGACGACCAATCGGCAATAGGATACAAGTATCTTTATAGGCCTATTAGATCCTGCTTAACCGACACGAACCAATTGGAGGGTGCTGAATAAATAAGGGTTGCTTGAAATATATATCCCTTGCGAACAGAAGGACAGAGAAAAAGGCTGAGAGTGCATTAGGTGTTGCGCGGGACGTGGAAAGAACAGAGGACCAAAGGTACAAAAGGACTTTTCCACCGCTCTCCTGTTGCTTCCAAATTCGAGCATTTTTAACGAGCAAAAAAAGTGATTCGATTACTTTCCCTCGATGAGCTATTCCAAGGCAACGAAGCTCTTTTTTAATCATCGATTTCTCGCTTAGGGCGAACAATGCAATGAATCTTTCAAAAGGTCGCTTTTAGAAGGTAAAATTGCAGAACTCTTACCGTTGACATCTTCCAACGGTGGAGGCAACGAAGCGGACAAATTTGCCGTTCTCGCCTGCTGCCAACAGCCCAGCAAATTCGCCGAAGGATGTAATGGAGCCGTCGGTATGGAAACTCGGTTGATATTAAAATTAGGTCCATGAACCGGTGCCGTTGGATGCAACATAGTGTGCTCAAAAAGCTGCTGATAAGTCGCTGACATTTCATTCGCCGACGGTAAAAGCGTCGTGGCTCCTGGTAGAAATGAACAGAAAAAAGTCCTTTTTAAAAGCACGTTTCCAGCCAACTTTTCCTTTCGTTTCGACTGAAAGTCTCAACCAACCTGGCACTTCCGTTTCCTCCGTCGAAGGCTTCGTATCATTGAGTTCCAAGATGTCGTTGATGTGAAAGCTCGACATTCGCGAAGGCATTTTCATGCTCTCCAATAATCTGCAACACAATAATGAGCGTGATCAGGATACAATTCCGGGCGAGATCTTCCATGAATCACGAGCAAAATGGCCGAGGGTAATCTTCTTCGTTTCGCTGATCTCTTAAGAAATTTGTAAAAGGGGCCTTATATTATCTTTTCCCGGCGACTCCGCCGGGACAATGCGCGGCTTCGGGCCAGAGGAAGTACTGCAATCCAATTTTGGAAACGTTTCTACCGGAAACGGCAACGCAGATCTTGTCAAAAAGCCACCGAAGTTCTTTCATGACACGATTAAACGTATATTTTTTGAAAAGCCGATCGGACCACATGCGGGGCACCTGTCTGCGTCCCTGTTGAAGTCTCCCAAACAACCTGTCGGCCCGCAAACATATACAAATCGAAATTTCGAACCTCGAACGGTAAGCTAAACGACCTATTATCGAGGCACGTTCGGCCACACTTCTGAATGTTCATTCAGAACACCAGGCCCGTTGCTTCCACTTCGGTAGTCGGAGGAGCATTTGGAATCAGATTCGAGGACACAAAAAGTTGTTGGGAGCGAAGCTTCGTGGAGGACCTTTCTGGGTCATTATGAAAAGTCACAAGGGGGAAAGAGTGAAATTTGAAGGAAGAATTCATGTACTCTGCAGCCTCGAGACTGACGTTTCTAATCACAACATTCGACTTCAATTCTGAGTGACTTCTCTGGAGAATAACTTTACTTTGTAATTGTAGCTTCTGCCTTATCGCGGGTTTTGTGCGAACATGGTTTTTTATCACCTGGAATATTATATTCCGTTGATTCGTAATAATATGCTTAAAGATTCCTGGGTAAAAATTTTTAACCAAGTAGATAAACCAATTCTTGTAATTTCTTACGCAGTCTAATTTTAATACGAAATAAATTTTTATAATCAATAAAAATGGAATTGCATGGGGAAATGCTTTAAATTAAATTTGCCGTTCCAATTAAACTCTTTTCGAACAATTTCAAGGTTTTTAGTACTGGTTTCGATTGAATATAATCACTGTACAAATGAAACCGATTGCACTTTTCGGAAAATATTTTTAACCATTCATCAAATAAAAAAAAGAAAAGATGAAAGTATAATTTCAATAAGAGAAACAAATCTTTTTCCCGGGAAGCTGCAGAATTCTCGTTCAAGAGTTCCAAAGGAAAGATAATTGTAAAAATTCCAGATGATCGTGCTATAAATGTTACCCCTTTTTCCTGAAAAAATCAGGCACGAAAATGTTCCGTCGATGCTTTCAACGTTCGATCACGAAGAACTTCTGCAACGCTCCAGAATTGTTCACGTCGGAACTATCATTCATGATTATGAATAGTGCATTTCGAAGCGAGAAGTGATTGGATGAGTCAGCCTGATGCACTTTGGGTCTAAAACTTTTTAAGTAATGACCAAACGTTTTTTGAAGAGGCCACGCGTGCACCCGAACACGCCTTACATCTACATTAGCAATCTTAATTAACGCAGCCAACTCAGAAGTACGTATAATCGCTGGGGATTTATTTACGTAAAAAATGTGCAACGTTCGTTTACTTTCTGGAAGTGCTCAATGAGTCAGCGGCATGTGCGAGCGCTTAAACTAGGATTTTCGTCCGTTCGATTCTTCGGCTTCTTGGAATGATCATTCAAGTCCACTTGAGAGTTGGTGACAGAAGAAGCTTTGGGATTTGGCCCGACAAACAAACCGAGGTTTGCTCAGTGCGAGCGTAGGATTCGATGAAAATACAACCCTTTGATAAATAATACAAAAAGTTATAAAGAAAGAGCCCGGAAATTCTTCGGAGACGAAATTCACTTGATCTTTCTCTTTTTTTACGATTGTTTGGTACTGGGAAATGCTGAAATTCCATTTTTTACGGCGATCTACAGTGATTCCGACGCTTGGTAACGACATGTGATTACTTTGCATCGAAAAAATTGCACCGTAAAATTACACGATGTATTGGGACTTCCAATAAGCATAATAAGCTGTGTAATTTCACGAGATTCCGTGATATCACACAACTTTTAGGCTTGTAACTTTAATTTTGCGTGAATTCGAAACAAGGAATTATTTTTATAATTATTCAATTACGCTGGACTGAATTTCCAGTGAAATTTATTATGTTTCATGATTTTGATTTACAGCAAACCCCAAAAATGCGTCTCACGCTGTAAAATTATTGCACGCCAAATTGTACATTTGTCATATAAATACATTGTGCCCCGTATACATTATTACACACATTATCTTGAAAAATTGAATGAAAAAAATTAATATCTCTTGATAAGAAGTAACGAATCGCGCAGATATCAGTTGATGATAATAAATATTCACGCATTTTTATTTTGAAACACAATTACAGATCCGTTTGTGTTCTAAATTACATAATTCTCTAATCGCTAACACATTTATTAATAATTGAAGCATTAATTCCCTCACAATTTATTACGTCTTATAATATTTGTCGAAAGAATGGAAAAGGTTTCCACGTGTTATTTAACTTTCACTTCTGAATTATTTATCTTTTCAAGGACTAGTTTTTATCGAAAAATGCAGCTTCGATACGAAATACGGAAGAATTATTGTTTTAAAAAAGTATACCTTGAATTCAAAGCAAGTTGACTGTACCACACGTGATTAAATAGACTAGCAGGGTAGGACAGCAAAGGCCACGGCAGAATCTTGTTTTTGTCCGCCATTTTTCAAGCAATTTCCTCTTTTTTACGCTCCTTTAACGCATAATACTTCCCCCGGGTCACTTTTTCTCGCACTGTCACTATTCCCGTAAAATCACTGTTTTATTTCGTCCCAGATTAACTTTCGTCGAATTTCAATGATCATACATCGCGTTTCGTCGTCTCATCGTCATTGTCGACGGCGAAGAAAATCGCTAGTTGAACTTTTCTGCTTTTCGCTTTACTGGAAACGTTCAACATCGGTGGGGCACTTTTATCGGTGATGGTAACGGAGAAGTTTTCGATTATTTCGTAATCATCGCGTGAGTCGTGGCCGAAATTTCACCAAGATGATAAGAACGAGATGCTTTTCAAGGACTGAGAATTGCCGTTGCACTTTTAAGTGTTCTCGACGAGCACTTGACGACTAGTGTTCCCTACCTCCGACGTTTCGAAACCCCTGGAGTACACTCGACACCGAGGGCGGTTCTCACGGGGCGGGATCTAAAAGTTCTCGTGTTCTGCGTTGCCACTTCGCTTTCTCACCCCCGGGAAATTTACGGAAACTTTCGACGATGCATCGTTCTATTTCTGCGCGTTGACAAACATTGTTCAATAAAATTTGAGTCGTACTCGGCTTTTTACATTCGGGGAAAATTCTATACTTCGATTCCAGTTTTTTACGATTTAGTTAATTTTTTTTTGACGAGGCCCAAATTTTATTTTTATCCAAGACGATTTTACGATTAATTTTTGGTGTTAATTATTAAGTTGTAGTGAAAGAATTCCGAAAAAAAATTTAATTGTATCGTTGGAAATTAATTGATCCAATTCGACATTTTTTTGTAGATCCAGAACGTTGATGCTGATTTTTAATTGAGTATTTCAGTCCAAACTTTAATCACAGTTGATTATTTGTAGAAGATGTTCAAACCCCCTCAATTAATTCGAGATATCTGTAATCAGGCCCAACCAAAGATGCAATTTCGCCATTAAACCCCGAGTAGATTGCCATCGCCTCTTCAAAGATTTCGAAAAAGCAACCAATTTGTTCTTAAATCCAAGATTTTTGCCGAAAAGAATGTAATTTTCGAGTGATACGAAACTTTGAGAATCCCCCGCGTTCATAATTCCACGTTTATTTCGTAATGAAATCGTTATCGTGAAGGGACACCGTTTCGCACTCTCAAAAGCGCGAGGGTCGGTAAATTTCTCGCAGTCGTTCCACCGGGGGTGGAGTCTAGATTCAGGGGTGGCGAACCTTTCCAGAAGCAGCCAGTCCAAGTTGAAACTTCGAGGTTCGCTTCGTCCTCCTCGGCCACCGAAGCAACCAATCCCAAAGCTGCATCGATCAGAACATTCTACACCCAGAACCCTCTTTTACCCAGAGGAGCGTTAATGTGTGAAAGCATTAGCGGTACTTTTATGCTCTGTCACTTTAGTTATCTGCTCCATAAATACGTACACGCATTTGCATTAGTTTCTATTCGCTTTTGAAAATCGGAACAAAGTCGCCTTTTTTTCGTGCCTTCCCGGAAGAATAACTCGACTCGATAATTGCAGTTTTCGAGTGATTGCTTGGAAATTTATTTCCACAGATTTATTTCCTCTCGATTTATTTCAAAAGACAGAACGTCTCGAATGAAAATTTGCCGGTGGGAATACTTCTGCAATAAAAAAGTTGACGGTACAAAAGATTTTTTTCCCGTAAACTCGTTTCTGAACTGGCATTTCCGAGGCGTAGGTGTGGTCCATTTTTAATAGGCCTTAATGTTTTAACACCCCACTGGCACGTCGAGGACTTTCAAGGACATGCTTAAGGCGTAAAGAAACAGGTATGCCCGTTGGCAGAGCGAAGAAGCTGTGAAGATAGAGCCAGTTTCCGGTTCATTCAGGAATCTCCATTGTGCGAGTCAATTCATTGCCGGACCTCTCGCTATTTGGAAAAGTCAAAAAGTGCGGAAGAGGGTGGGGGCCTCGACTTTCTCGTGGCACTGATCTCTACCGCTTGATTTATCGTAGAAAGATTTTTTTCATCCGGAAACGACTGCCGCGTTCGAAAAATCGATCCTATTAAAGTCACATATTTTCCCGAGTTATGAGAACCGAAAGAAACTTCGCAGGTGCAAGCGAACTTTTACAAAAAAGGAAAACGGTGTCGCAGTATTTCTCTCGCTCTCAAAGCTTCGCTTTTCATTGGGTTTTGCCACGGTTTTCAATTGTAGCATTATTTCATAGGTTAGGCATACTTTTGAAGGTAAAAAAATTTTAGTGCTCCAATCTCGAAATTGTTTTTAATAAAAGCGATTGGAAATGTACGTTTTCAACCCGAAATTCGAACTTACGCGAAAATAAGCGTGATTCGGTTCGCCCGAGTATCGGTATCTTGAAACAATAATTATCAAGATTTGTAAGCGAAATGGAGAAACCAACGTTTTGTGCCAATGTGAACGAATACAGAAAAGGATTCGTCGGAAAAAGTGTTTATTCTGATGCCAAAAGACGAAAAAAGACGTAATGAGTAATTCAAACTCGCATTTCGACAAATTCCAATTATTATTGTTGCGAAGATCATTTTATTTTCCTACATGATAATGATTTATTATACATTCCTTAGAATAAAAATCTCGACGCAAATTATGTACGATATTGTGAATTCTAATCTCAAAGTTTTTCGTTTATTTTAACGTCTTTATCTCATAAAGAACAATATTTTCTCACCATGTTTATTTTATCAATACTTTTATTGCCTTTTAATCTATGTCTTTTTTCAAAACCAAACTCGATCATGGTTTAAGTAGCAACATGAAAAATGAACAAAGAAATTTCGTTTAAATCAAAAGTACTATTTTTCTCGATGTAAATATTAAGCCGTTAACTGAAAGATCGACCAATGACGACTCGTCTTCGATTCGCATGGAAAAATGCGAATGATTGTGATTTTTAATTATTAATTTCAATTATAAAATTAATATCTATTACTGCCAGAAAAATATTAATCAAATTCTGGTCTTTCCCATAAATTCCCGAATTTCGCAGGATCATAATTTCCCATGATTAATTGCCAGGTGTAAACAAAAGTGCAACATCCCGCGGAAGAACTTCTGCCCGGCTCTTGAGTCGCTGGTGTTTTCGTTTTAATTCGGTTAGAATCAAGTATTGCTCTTTCTTATCGCGTTTTAAAAAGACGAGAACAAACACTCGGAGCTGGTGATCGTTAAACATTTGTTGGATCCCACGACTGTTTGGTGATAGCTGTGCCAACTTGTTTCGATCACGCGATCCAATTTGTCTACGTCTCGTAGTTTCGCCACCAAACAACCCTTACGATTTTCGCTGCGGACCAAGTGCGCCTAATCGGCTCGCGTTGTCAAGGAGGGCTCGAAAAATTCTTTTTTTCCTTCTCCAAATCGAAAATCGAGCATTATTTCCATGCCGATCGATATTCCCTCGATATAGCAGGATCCGAAAGTTCAACGTCACGCTCTTTGAGTGTTTCTCGTGAAAAAAAAACGTGTCGAGTTGAATAAGACTACATCTTTGAGAAGATCCCCAAGATCCGGCATTAACATAACAATATTAGAAGGTACCTGTTCCTTTCAAAAGAAGCGGATAGAGCTATTTTCAAGTGTAGATGCGGTGGTCGCACCCGAGAACACTGCATTCTCTATAAAAAGTCCTCGGCTACTGCCACCGGCTCATTTATCACCGGAACGTGTCTTCGCATCATTTTCCTACATTTTCGGAACTGCTTTTCAAGATGTTTTCAACGATTCCACGATATTCCGGACTCGGAGAAACTTTCTTTGCCAGCGAGGGCAGATGAAAATTCCCACGAGCACGAAACCTTTTTTTTTTCTTTCCGAAAGGGACCCGGAGTTTCTTCCAGGGCGAATAAATTCGGGAACTGCCGATCGCGGCGATGGAAACGATGGAAAAGCAAGTGTCGTAGTGGCGTGAGCAATAATTGGCTGGTGTATTATTATTTTGAGGAATTTATCGTGGAAACCAACAGCTGTTTACAAATCGGCTCCTTCGACTGTATCACGACGTACCACTCTCACCCTGACATGCGTGACGATCCTTAAACACTCGTTTCCGGTCGCATCTTGCATCAATAAAACAAGTGCATAATTGTACTCGATCTATTTGCACTTTTTATTTCATCGTGCAATTTCCCTGTTTCGAAAATTGAACTCTACGTTTCGTAATTCCGTTTGTTGTGCCTAAATTAGGGACACGGTACGAAACGAAATTATTACGGTCTTTAATTCGTAACGGTTTCGGCTTTTTCGTGTCAAAGATAACGCTTTCGCTTAAAAAGATAAGTAATTTGTCCGAATTTATCTTCTTTAATTATTTAGATTGTTCAGCGGCGCTGAAAACTCAATGAAATTGAAGTTTAATTGATAAGGCCCAAGTTATCGAATCAAATTTAAAATAAATTAAATTCTTTCAAGTTTTTTAGACGTAAAAAAGTTGTTCAATTCAAATATTTCGTGCAAAAATGTTCAATTTTCATGTTTTTCTTTTATTATGGAATATTTTTACCTGTAATCATCTTCGTTTGTGACCACGCTGACATAATCTGGCGGTATAAGATGCCAAGAACTATCATAGCTCTCGTCGTACCCCGAAGTCATGATAAACGCGAAAATCTGCGTCGAAAACGCGAACAAAAAATTTTTACTTCGACACCGCTCGCGAGATTGCACAAGACATAAATGATTTTTCACTTGAACGCGAAAGAAAAAACTGCATAATAAAAACCCGTTGGTATATTCGCAAAAAGAGCGGAAACATTCGAAACACCGCAAAAAAAGAAACATACAAAATAATTAAATCGCACACATGTAATTGCTGAGCCTACGGACGATACATTGATCGATCGTGCATTATATGAAAAATGTGTCTACCAGATACTGATAAGTGCTCTGGCAACCTTATCTATTTGATAACAAACTAGTAACTGTAAATCAGTTGAACCCCATTAAAGATGATATTTATCCAAAAATAAACAATATATCTAGATCGACAAATCACACAACAATATATCTAGATCGACAAATTCGATAAAAAATTATGATACGCTGTCAGAAAAACAGCATCATCTTTGAAAATCATTTATTGCAACTCAATGCAATCAAGACTTACAAAACTTTGATCCCAAAAGATCCATACTTAATATTTTGGAGCAATTTTCAAAAATACAGTAATTAACGGTACAATTTTTAGAATAGAATTTCATCGAGGATCAAGATTAACATTTTTAACGTTTTTCAATTATTCGACGCTTTGTTTGCTCCAGTCGAAGTTTTTTCCAAAAGCCAGGATGGCTCGATGGACGAGAGGCCGCGAAGATAGCACCTTCCAGTCGCCACGATTTCTGTGAACAATACGAGCTGCGTTTTGCTGTTGTGCAGCGACGAAGAAGGATGAATCGCAACGGGTTGTTTCGAACTCAACTGCAATTAACAATAAAAATACAATAGAAAATCACGTCCTCCAAGTACAAAATTCCAATTCCTCGAAAAATCGTCTCACCGCGACGTAATTGTAATCTCTCTGAAGCTCGGCTAAATTCTCGTACAAGCCATCCAGGAGTGCCCTTCTCAAACGTTCGGTATTCGTGCCGCAACTGGCTTTTTCCAAATTCGCACGGTCCGCCAAAGCCACCAACTGTTGTCGCACGTCACTGGCATATTCCAAATTTCTATGATGCAAAAAGTTATCGTGGCACCAAGGCTTTTTACCCGCCGTTTTAGCGAACTCGCGAAACACGTTCAGCATCGTCACGTGATCACCTTCAGGAGACAGGAACCTACAAAATTTGACGACTCGGTTAGATTTCGCCGACCCAACAATTTCTCAAACAAAACGCGGACCTTTCTCGAGCCGCATAAGCTTGCTGTCTTTTAGCGGGGGGATCCAGGAAAATGGATTCTCCGGAAAGTATGGCGACGACTGTTAAAGCTTCCTCGAGGCACTGATGCTCCACGGAAGCGAGGATGACTTTTGTGTACCGCGGGTCCAAGGGAAACAGCGACATCGTTCGACCCAAGGTCGTGAGCTGCGGCGGGGAACCTGGAAAAAGTTACTTTATCAGTAGGGGAACGTTTGGTTTTTCTTGAAAACTAATCGCTATTTCCAAAAGTTGGCTAATGTAAATTAAAAATACCAACAAAATGAACGTTTGTTTTCGTTTTCTGGTTCGCAGCTTTAATACATGAAAAACAATCCGAAATGTCCACCTTTCACAGCGCCGAGCTTCTCCAGGCACGCGACCGCGACATCGACGGATTCTTTCGGCGGCTTATCCATAAAATCAAAAGTCGTGATATCAATGCCGATCGCGAGAAGCTGCAACGCGACTCCCGCCAGCGAGCAGCGCTGAATTTCCGGGACCGGCATTTCCTTCATTCTCTCGAACTCGAGCTTAGTGTACGTTCTGTAACACGTTCCTGGAGCTTCTCGACCCGCGCGTCCGGTCCGTTGCCAGGCTTGTGCCCTCGAGATTTTTTCCACTTTAAGCACGTCGAGACCCGTCGTCGGATGATGCGTCCTGACTTTAACCGCGCCTGTGTCTATGATATTGCGAATGCCTGGAAAAAAAGCCACGAAGGTCTCGTGAAAACTGTCTTTTGTGTAAGCCCACTCGAAAGGAGAATAGAATTTTCACCCCCTATGGTGACCGAGGTTTCGGCCACGTTCGTTGCTATGACCAACTTTCGCATTCCGGGCACAGATGCTTTGAAGGCTTCCAATTGTTGATGAGTGGGCAGAGCCGAGTAAAGGGGAAACACTTTCAAAGGGGGATGACCTTTCCCATCGAGCAGCTTAGCCGTTTGTCGCGCCGCGGTCACGGCCGCTTCGATCTCCTCCTGTCCCGTCAAGAACACCAAAATATCTTCGCTAAAACGAGAACGTTTTTCTGATTACACGGGAATTACTTTCTCGAAAAATGACGCACTTTGCTGGCGCCTCTTGATGAATTTGAAACGACGTAACGAGGGCGGAGAAAGCATAATCGTCTTGCGGTTTTGTGGCGTGGAATATTCGAACGGGGTGTTGTCGGCCTTCGATGTACACCGCGGGAGCTTGGAAGTATTTCGTGAACTTGTCGACGTCCATGGTCGCCGACATCACGAGGAGCTTCAAGGGGGGCCTGTTCTTCAACTTTCGAAGGTTTTGGGCCCTTCTCGCGACGCCGAGGAGCACGTCGGTCTGAACGGATCTAAAAAACGTGTTACAGATTTTATAGGGTCAATATTAGATGTTTGTTTGCGAAAAGGTTGGGGAGGAAGCCGGACCTTTCGTGGGCCTCGTCGAGAATGACTACGGAGTAATCCGAGAGCACTTCGTCCGTCATAGCTTCCCGGACCAGCATGCCGTCGGTGAGAAATTTTATTCGCGTCTGCGACGACGTCACGTCCTCGAATCGCACGCAGTATCCAACGAGTTTTCCTGGGCTCGAGCCTCGTTCGAGGGCTACTCGACGCGCTACGCTTACGGCTGCGACTCTGCGGGGTTGCGTGATTCCGATGCAACCGGAGATTCCCACGATGTCAGAATCCAGGAGAAGTTGCGGAATCTGCGTGGTTTTGCCGCTTCCAGTTTCGCCGATTATGATGAGCGTGTTGTGTTTCTTGATTTCTTCGAGTAATCTGAAAAATTTAATAACCAGTTATTGGGTTTTACCCAAAAAATTGGATGTACGTTAATTAATTTGTTTCTGACAGTAATGGATGTTTATTTTACAAGATTTCGTAGAAGAGAAGTGTTTACAATTAATCATTATAAATGATAATAATTCGAATTGTTTCGATGTAGTACGAAAAAATTCGAAAAATTCAAGGTGCTGCCATCTACACGCGAGCGCTACGAAACAAAGTGCACGTGCCCGAAAGATAACAAAAATCTGCCAATAACCGAAGAACTGTCAAAGACAATAGGCAAGAAAAAAAAGACCCACCTTTTACGCATTTTATACACCGGCAATGATTTTCTCTGTTGTTGAAGGCTAATGCCATTAGTTTTATCACAGTTTTCATATCCGATGTTTTTCCGTTCCTCGTGTTTTGGCACTTTACTCGGAGTTTCGTTGAATATCACAGTGTTTGGTCGCTTGGGTGCAATTTTCGAGAAACTTGAACTACCCATCACGCTGTATTTAGAATCAGCATTATCGTGAACTCCCATTTTGCAAAGCTTTGAAAAATCCCGAGCTCTCAATCCTTCATTTACGAGCACGTGTTGCGCAGCGTCCCAGCTGAAATCAACTGCTGCCCTCGTGTGCCCTCGTTACGAGACTTACGATTTTTACGAGTACCCAGTGCCAGTACTGCCACTGTCAGCACGTGGTTACGCGCAAGAAATCAATAATTCAAAGTCTTTTATACAATATTCTCACTATTGAACACGAAAAAACAATTTTTAAAAATCGAAAAACGAAAAGTGTATTTAATCGATTTGATTTTTCAGGCTAAAGATGTTAAAGTTGTGTCGTGGAATACATCGAAGCGGTTGAGCCGGAAGGAAATTTATTTATACTTTTATTTCATGTTTATTTATTGGCCAATTTCAATTGATGTCACATGTACAAATAATTTATATAAGTTGTAAATAAAACGATACGTTTTCATAAACATTATTTTAATAAAGGCAATTTCGTTATCTTACACGTCCCTAGCAAAACTGGAAAAATGCAGAAAAAAGACAGGAAAATAGGAAAAATGCAGTAAAAACGTAATGATACGCAAAACTACAGAAAATGCAAGAAAGTATAAATTCGTTATCGTTTATGAATTTCTTTTTGTAATTTCTAGAAAAAATGCGAAAAAACACAAGTTGATAAATATCGAAAATCCAGTCATTATTCGTGTTTTCCCATTTTCTTCCGTATTTTTCTTACATTTTATTATATTTTTTCCACCTTTTTTATACTTTCTTGCATTTTCCGTAATTTCGCGTATAATTACGTTTTTACAGAATTTTTTCGTATCTTCTTCCATTTTTGCTAGGGACGTGAGAGGAGATGGATAATTGCAACGAAATTGCCATTCTTTGTAAAAATATATTTAAAGAATACACAGACAAAAATTCTGTTGATATCTTTTTAAATATAAATGTCTTACAATATTTTTCATACTTTTTCTGGTATTGTTATATTAATTAAACACATCAGAGTTGTGATGATTTAAAAAAACCACATTTTACTTTTCGATTACAATTCAAAACACTTTTGAACAAAAAAAATCATTTCATAGTTCCTACGAACAAAATTAATCTAAAAAACCTGTACTATTTTCCAGGCATTCGCTAATACAATAACCAAGGCCAGAAAAACTTGAGCACCATGAAAACAATATACAATGATTTGTTATCTAAAAATTAATAAATGCAGGAACAAAATGCCTGACAGTTGAATAAGTAAACTTTCAAAAACTTAATTTACATAAACAGATCACTTCTTTCTTTCTTAATTAATTTTATAATATTTCGTTAGTCCGAAGTTTTCAAAACTGATAATTAATAACGACAATAATTCGAATTTTTCATGTGACTCAGAGACGAGTCGTCGTTGGTCGATCGAGCAATTTAACATTCAACGTACAATCCTCACATAAAAATGCGTAAGTCAGTCCATCGCAAAACATAGCACTTTTCTCTGCCTGAATTTATTTTTACGAAAAAAATAGATATCACAGATACACGTACCGTGTATTTGGAAGACTTGTCTTATTTTCAATAACGTCGCTTCATTAAACTCGTCATCGCAGCACGTGAACCTACAAAATTACGCTCAATGTTAAGTTTCCTAATACTGTTTCCCAAATTTTCTAGCATTTGCATACATTTTCAAAAGCCAGAAATAAATTTCTCAAATTACCGGAGCTCCTATCCGAGATAAATATCGATTTCGTATATGTATATCAGATTGGGGATACAAAAAATCATCTTCCGAACGATCAGGCTCGTCGGCGGGCAACAAACTATCCCTCTCGGAATTCGACGGCATAATAGAGAACTTTTCGTAGTTTTCGCGCTGATGAGGTGTCATGTTCAAGAATCCTCCGGCTAAACCATTGTCCACTATCCAAATTATGACCGCTGCGATTAAAGACACTAAAGAAAAGAAAAAGAAAACATGGTCAGTTCTTTCATTCGACGTTTTTCCACGGAAGCACTTACCCCATAACCAGCCAATGAAAAACATTTCCAGCCAGAAATATCCATAGATATCAACGATTTGACCCGCCACAATCGAAACCACGGCCAAGCCCAGATTCTGAAGAGCTTGAGCTCTGCAAACAGATGTTTAAAATGACTTCATTTATCAGATAAAACATACTCGCGATAACGATATTTACATTCCATAAGCAGTTCCGAGCTGATGCTCCGGAACGACCAAAGCGATCAAAGGCCACAAACTGCTGGCGAGCATCGAGTACGACAGTCCCATTAACGTCATATCAATGTACGGATTGAAGATAAAAAAATTGAGGAACCAATGGGAAATCAGCGTGATTGAAATACTGAGGATAACCCAGGAAACGTTCTTCCCTGTTTTGTCAATTATAAAACCCATAAAAGGCGACGCGATAGCGGAGATCCAGTAAACCAGAGAGTTGACGTTGTTCGCGTCGCTTGCACTAAAATGGTACTCCCGCTTGAAGAAAACCCTGAAAACAAAGTCACGATAAGAAAGAATACAAAAATGCGTTGTTTTTTCGAAAAGGAAGCACCTACTTTCCCAGAGCTATGAACGGAAAAATCGCGAGGTAGTAGGCGACGCAAATAAACGCGATCAGCCAAAATACGCCTTTGAAGTCTTTGATGTCCATGAGACGAACGACTTCGGGATTGCTGCCTTCGCTGCGTCGCATTACATTTTCCGTGTGATTGTCCATTATCGCGAGAACGATGGCGCACAGCATCGAGCCGACACACGTGAAAGTGGCGAGGAAGAGAACGATGCCTAAGCAGCTCGAGCCTTCGTAGGATTGCTTCACGAAATTATAAACGTCTTCCATCACGATGAAATTCACCGCGGATCCGAGCCTGGCGAAGCTCAGCTGGAGCCCGAAAACCATGTTCAGTTCTTTTCCTTTGAACCAGAGCACCGCATAGCTGTTCTGGGCAACAGCTAAAGATTCGCAGCCGATTCTGCAAAAGAAAGGAAAGTTTAATTTCAATGCAAGAAAAAATGGGGAAAAAGTAATTTTGCTGCATGTTTGATTTACATTCCATTAATTAAAAGTACCCGAAAATGAATCGTCCCAGCAACATGACCCAGAAGATATTCGCGAAAACGCCGAGGGCGAACGTGGCTTGGCCAATCAGGGCCAGGCCCATGAATATCACTGCTCCTAATCGTATGCCGAAGATGGTGTCTATTAAAAATCCTCCGATGAAACAGAGGACGACGTTGGGCCAGGAATAAATGGAGTACAACATGACGAAGCGAGTCGTCGTCATGTTCAAGTCCTGTTTAAAGTTGTCCTGTAAAGCTGAGGGGTTGTCGTAGCAGAAATACGATCCTGGAAAAAAAACAGTTTCGTCAGCTGCGTTGAATTTTATTCCAGCGGTTTTTTTATGGAAATTCACGAAAATTACAAAATTATGTGTTATTTTGGGGTTCTTTGGGAAATTGGATCATTTTTTTGTAATTTGTTGGAGGTTTCAGTAATTTTTTGTTTTTATAACTTTCGTAATTTAACATTTTTTCAACTATTTCAAACTTAAAAATAAATTTAATCGAACAATTTTCTACCACTTTGAAATTTAAACCAATCACATTTTCCGAAAACAATCAACGAATCAAAAACTTGAAACAAAGTGAATTTCTCGATTAAATACTCTTTAATTCCTAAATAATTATTTATTTTTACAAAGTTTTATCATCGCGTTATTAATAAACAGCAATTAAAAACGGAATAAAGTCGTTCTGCAAAAAAATCCCGAAAGCAATAAATCGTCGGTGATAGACAATCAGCAGTGTCTCGTTTCAGGGGAAGCAACACGTGCGCCATTACGTCACAATAATAACGCCAAATGCATCATTAAACTTTCCAATTCCTCGACAAAGAAAGCGCTCCGCAATTTCTTCCCTAGCGATAAAAAAAATGCGAAAACAAAGTAATTATCAGTGACAATTACGAATTTGTTTCGTAGCATTATCAATTTGTAAATAAAAAACTTTTCGTGTGAAAGTTGCTGCTCTCTCTCGGTTTAATCGCGATAATTTGAGGAAGAAATGCGGTAACGACGATCAAAACAAAGACAAAGTTATTTAATTTCTTGATTAAGCACCCGAGCATTAATTACTCAACATCCGTTTGTCTTTGCATAGAAAACGATATCACGAGAACAATAGGTCAACTCAGATTACGATTTTTGATTTTTGAGTCGAAAAAGACTTTGTTTGGCACAGTTGGCAATGATGATTCATAACTACAACTCTAATTTACATACCAAAGCCTAAAAAGCACATTAACATTAATCCCATGAATCTGTAGTGGGTTCTTTTCGGGTGACAACACCCCTGAATAGGGATTTCCTCCTCCGCTCCATCTTGGTCCTCAATTATTCTAGCTTCCATATCGAAAAATTTATGACACTTTTACAATTGTCAACACTGCTAATTTTCTCCGATTCCATACGTCAACTACTCATTTTTTGCACTTTGGGGATTGCTAAATTTCGAGTTTTCGAGCGAATCAAATCATCTCGGGTACAATTGTTATGACGATAAGAACTGTCTGTTGCCCACTGATAAACGTGTACACTTCGCGCTCCTGTCAGAGTGTGTCAGAGACAACGCGAACAAAAAGTATGTGAATCACGCCGCGTAGGACGCGCTGAAACGAAGCGACCAATGGGCTTGCGAGTCGCGTGACGTCATATCGCGCCAAAGAGTACGAATTTAAAGAGCGTGAATTAATTCTTTTATCGGGCTTTTATCACTACCTCGAGGCTTATTAACTTTTTTATGAAGCCCAATTTGTCATTTGATAATTCGGCTGCCTTATCCACTTGCATTTTTTATCGCTGGGGAAGAAATTGCGGGTCACTTTCTGTGCTGATCGCGGAATTGTTGAGAACTTTAATTATGCATTTTGCATTATTATTTTTTCTTACGTAATGACGCTCGTGTTGAAATTTTTTTAAAGAACGACTTTATTATCTTTTTTTGTAAACTATTGCTGTTTATTAATAATATCAAAAATTAAAAAAAAGCTTTCGACAAAATTAATAATTAAAGGGCATTTTTTCGAAAAATTTACGTTTTTTTAATTTGTTGATTCGTTGAATGTTTTCTGGAAATGCAATTGCAATTTTATTTTTATAGTGCTGAAAAGTTTTTGGATTAAACTTTTAAATTAACTTTGAAATTGTTCTAAAAATTGACTAAATAAATTTTTATTATTTTTTCTCTTGTATTAAAATTAGACTTTCGAATTTTTTCAATAATTTGATTCTATTCAAACGATTTCATAGAAATTTTAAAAAATTACAAAAAAAACTATGTTTCCTGAGAAACCACAAAATTCCACACAAAGTGATAACAATTTATTACAGGTTTTTGTAATTTTGCGTAAATTTCTCAGTCTTTCATCGTTTTGTTTCTTTTCTTCTATTTTTTACAACTTAAAAACCACAATTACGGAGTTACATTGTTCTTCCGGGGAGCCACAGAATATTTGGTTTTTGGTTGATATTTACCCGTAGAAAAAATGTCAAATTTGACCAACTAAACCCCACGAAAAACGTTACTTCAACAAAACAAATTTTCTAAACCGCATAAGAAAACAAAGCACCTGGTTTTTGACAATTTTATTAAAGACGAGAGAGGAAATGTTCCAAGTTAATCTTAAAATCTTAAAAAGTTCTATAATACACGGTTCTATGATACAAAAACTTTACAATACACTTGTCTTCATCAAAACTCATCCCAGGAAATAAGTTCTTTTCCAACATTGGTCACTCCGATTTTCGGAAAATAAATTTCACATGGAATGATGGTATTTAACGTAAGCAATCGCCGCGAGCTCCTTGCAAAATTCCTCGGTGATAATAACGCTTTCGTACAAAATATTTTCCTCCGACCTGAAAAAACAAACAAATCAAATGAGCATCAAAAAACAAATTCCCACTTCAACGACAAATTCTAAAATAAAAAAAACTCACGAATCCTGAAAGCAATCTTCCAGCAACCTCTGCCTCGTGTCCTTGAGCATCTGCTTATAATTACCTATTTTTTGTACTTGATTGACTAGTTGTTTCACAACTCTTTGTAAACATAAGAATAAACTTTTTTTCCCAAGAGCGAGCGAAATCAGGGGATTCAGGAGAAACTCGTGCAGGTACGGATGGGGCAGAAGACAAAGCTTCGAGACGACGATCGTCAGCTGCAGATTAATACT